>QRFB01011433.1:0-27915 GCA_008931105.1 Oenanthe javanica
CAAGTTTAAGAATTGAGAATATATTCTAAGTAACTGTGACAAACAGCTGTGTGTGTGTGTTTTTTGTGCAAAATTCTGCCTAGTTTGTTAAATCTGATCTTGGGCCTTGCAGTTGGTGTTTTCTAGTTGAAGTTTAGAGAGTGTCAATAATTCTCTCAACTGTATCATCTTTTCTGCTTTAAAGAGTCCAAAACACGTATATAATTGTTTTCATAAATTTAATTTAATTACAATATTTTTTAAAAAATGGGTCAACGATTGCATAAATGGGAAACACGGAATATTTGGCCGAGACAATGAAGAAGAAGAGAAGAGAATATATATAATTAAATAAAGGAAGCAGAGAGTAAATAAATATATAGCAGAAAGCAACTGATGAAAGCTAGCTGGCTCAAGATACCCTTAAGATGCAGCACAGTTGAATTTATAATATTAGGTACAATTTTGACCCAAAAAAATTGTTAAGAAATAAGAAAAAAATTAAGCTTCACAAAGATAAGTATATGTAATCCCTCCAACGAATTTGATTATCCCTAATTTTGGCATATTGGCTATAATAATTAGACTCTAATGTGAAAACAGTTATATTGAGAGAGGGGGACTACAATAAAAACAAGAGAACAAAACATCAAAGTTCCCTCTATCTTAGCTTCTTATAAAATATAAATTCTATTATAAAGGATACAAAAGCTGAAAAACGCAGTGAATTGATCACCACGATTATCCTGGTTGTCAACTTCGGGTGTTCAGTTCAGTTTCGTAAAGGAATTTCAGTTAAATATATTCTGTGTTTAGTTGTACTAGGTCATATATTCAGTCATTGCATATCAAGGGCTGCTGGGTATCCATCAATGTGGTTATAAAAGGAGACAAACATACGATCATTATTATCTGGGAGAATATCTAGTGCATAATGGAAAAATGAAGGAACAGACCTAAACATGTTACCTTTAGCAGGGGAAATTTAAATGATAATATATTGATCATCATTCTTGTCTCTGTTGTATTAGGCGCAAAAGCCAAAAACTCGCCCTTGGCCAACAGAAGTTCTAAAACACGATCGAAACTAGGGGATGCATCATCTTTTCCAACTTCAATAAACAACTCTTTTTTAATATACCTGCATACGGTTATAGAAATAATTTTTTTTTAAATGAATTAAAACTCGGACAACGTTACAATGAGAGCAAACAGTTAATTTAATACTGTTCATTTTTATAATTCCTTTCAAGATCATTAGTCACTGCAGTCACCATTAGCTGTATATAAGGTAAAATTCTGGTAATTGCAAATGTCAAAAACCTTAAAGCGGCTCTGCTTATCCAGCTGCTATTGTATTACTAAAACACGTAATACTACATCGAACTTTCTAATCAACACATGTCTCGGTATACAAAACATGAAGCATAGTGATTATAGGAAGAGACATACGACTGAGCTGGGTGGATCTGTGTGTCTACTCGAGTCCGTACTGCTATTAACATCAGCATTATAACCGTCGGAAGAATAATCTGCTCATAGATGACACCATTAAAGATCACTTCAGCTTCAAAGAGATTATAAATATAGACTAATGCATATGAGTGAAATAAACTAACTGGCACCATGCTCACTAATTTTCACAAATTTAATAGCAATCAAATTATATCCTATATATGATAAGTATAAGAGGGATTTTATCCAAAATTTGGTCGGTGCATTGGTCGTGAGTTGTACCACAAAATTAATAAGGATCGCCATATTTTAAAGTAAATATATAAGAACCATCGGATCAAATGTTTAAAAAGATTCTCCATTTTAATATTTAAACTACTATTAATGGCCTAGAGTTCGAATCACATCAACAACATATCAAAAGTGAACATTTAAATAATTAGCTCTAAAAAACAAATAAAACTTAAGGGTTCGAACTCATCAACCACATATTAAAATTTAAATTTTATTTTATTGACTCTAAAGATATTAAAAAATATTCATGATTCAAATTCAATTAATAAAATATTAAAATATAATATTTATATCATTAGAATTCAAAGTTGAAAAAATAGTAACATTGATATAATTCAAGGTATTAAAAAATCACGAGAGACCAATTTTGATAATTACATAAATAATATTTTAAGAATATACAATTATACTTTATTCATATTTGTATAAATAGTCGGTTTGGAAATGTAATGTATTGCACAAAATATAAGCTAATATCAATATCCTTTAAAAACAGTTATAAAGATAAACAAAATTCAGCTTCATGATTTTTTATAATTAGAAGAGAGAGTGGGGGGGGGAGAGGGGGGAGGGAGAGAGAGAGAGAGAGAGAGAGAGAGAGGAGAGGAGAGAGACCTCAGCAAAAGTAACAAAAGGGTGGCGTATTTTGAGAAGCCAGTTCTTGCGAAGCATCGCCTTCAACTGACGCCCAGAAGACCTCATATTGTGTGTATATAAACCCTAATTAAAGACTAGAGTATGAGAGTTTTAGAGAGAGGGAAGAGGCATATCGAGAATAAAGTGAGGGAGGGGGGAGGAAGCTTGGTGTTTACTTTGGCGTTGAATAGAAGCCCAACAGCAGACACTTTGGTAACTGCTCTCTAGATACTGCACTACCGTAGAAAAGTAGAGAAAAGAGTAGAAAGTGCCCTCTCACCACTACGGTGTCGTTCTCTCGTTTAGTACATAGCTTTAATGAATTGTTTTTCTCATTTCGTACATATTTAATGAAGCAAATGTAAATCTATGAATATGCTTGGCTTCTTAATTTTAATTTTGTATGTAAATATTTTACACCTTCAATATCTATACAATATATTATATTATTATAATTTAATTTTAGATTACGTGTCCTAAAAAGATATATAAATGTATATTTTTTCTTAAAATCCTGTTTTGATTTTTGTAAAATACTATTTTTCATGTTTATTGTTGTAATAAAAAAATTAATAAAATTATTTTTTAAACTAAAATAATCATAATTTTTTAAAATATCTTATGTTTCGATTCACGTCCTTAAAAAAGGAAGAAAAAACTTTCTTTTCATATTAGTCAAATTTGGCTAACTGCCGTTGGATTTTGAATATCTAAATAAATAATTATATTAGAAAGAAAATATAATTATAGTAAAAAGAATATAATATGGAGAATTGTACGAAGGTTTGGGATTGAGTTTGAATAAGCAATTTTGTATTTTTCAATACTTTTTCTTGTTGAACTAAACCGCTATATATAGGCGTACACCCATTCTTTCACCCTTATAAAATAACTATCTTAATAAATTATATTATCAATATCATTAACTTAATATTTGTAACTTACAAACATTATTCACATAATAAATTCTATAAATTAGACTTTTCATATATTTAATCAATTTATTTTATTTGACAAATAAGTCAAATACAACAACTACGAACCAAACTTAATAATTTTAAAATCGGCTTTTAAATTTAAATTAATTTTTTATATCATGATGTATGGATCAATTTTTTTATTATTTGTATTTATACAATTCAAATATATTTTTATAGTAATGGTTATAATTTTATCGTGTCGTGTGTATAATTTTCATATATTTTAGTTGTATTTATATTTTAATACGATAATATTTAACTGTTTAAAGAAGTGTTTTAGTTAGGAGATTAGAGATTTATTTAATTATTTAATGTTGTGTGTATAAATATTTTCATATATTTTAGTTGTGTTTATATTTTATTTTGTTTAAAAAAACATTTTAGTCAGGATATTAGATAATGATATATGTTTTAGTTAAGTTAATAATATTTTAAAATTAGATTTGATAAATTAATTATTTAATTTAAATATTAAATAATGACAAATTATTAAATATTTAATGTTTCGAGTTTAATAATATAATATAGATGGTATGTTAAGTGGTTCACATTAACATATTCTTTCCTAAAACAACATTGTAATTTCAATGTCACTCTGATAAGTGATTCATGTACTACACACCCAAGTGAATCATTTTACTAATAAGAACATTATTAAATTGACCAAAATTTTATTGGCCTGCGGACATTACACGATGCTCCTACTGTAAAGAGACACAAATTAGAAACTAACACATGTAGTATTAAGAATTCATTTGTTTATCTTTTTGTGATGGTGGGATCCATTCCCATTGTTTGTTAACAAAACGTTTGGTACATAGTACATACTCCATTCATCCGCCCCGTTTGGCGCAGCTTATAAGCTGAAAAAGTTGGTATATAGTACTTTTTCTGAAAATAAGTAACTTATTTTCAAATTTGAAAATAAGATTTGGTCTTAAATTTCTAAAATAAATATTAATTTTCAAAAAAAAATATGAAAATACTTTTTAAAAAAAATAACTTATTACTTATAAGCTAAACCAAACACCCCGATCCACTAGCACATTTATTTATTGTAATAAAGCATATTCCTAGGTACCTATCTCCACAACAGTCTAGCATTGTGTTCGCTAGCATTCATTATTGGATTGTGCTGTACTTTATCCTAGTAGTATACGGAGTATATTTCTGTCATCAAAATCTAAATACTTCCTCCATTTTTATTTAGGGAAATTACCCAAAATACTATTTTTTTTAAAATTATTTTCAAAAATACTACCCCTTTTAAAAATAATTTTAAAAATATTGTTTTAAAAGTTTCATTTTCAAAAATACTACCACTTTTAAAAATAATTTTAAAAATACTACCACTTTTCTATTCCCACTCTCAAAATATTTTTAAAAATACGGGCTGCATTGCATTTGTGATATTTTTTTATTGCATTTAGTTGAATGGGGTTGTCGAGTCCTATTGAAAGATTGGATGGTTGGGTCATAATATTATGGACCTATCAGGAAGATAACTTTTATCTTCTACTACATAGACCCTTTTGCAAACAACTTGCCTTGCAAAAAGTACGGCATTATAAAATTTTCAGGCTTGAATTTCTCATAAAACAGATACTAGCAAACCATGATTATTTAGAATAGAAATCACTTCAAGTACACAAGTTTTGATGTATGTAATGGCATAAACCAGAAGTAGAGTAATTACAAGTACGAGCATAAAAAACAATTGAAAAAGTTGTTTTTAGTTGTTTTCAGATTTGTTTAGGTTGATTTTGATTGCTTTTATAAAGTTATTTTGAGTTGATTTTGATTGCATATAGTTGTTTGTGTAATTTGAGTGGGTTGGAATTAGTTAATTTAGATTGCATTTTTAGTTGCATTTGATTTAACTTATGCAACTTGTTAAGCAATGCATTATGCAATCAAATATGATTATAATTACTAAATTTTAAAGTTGCATTTGTGGTTGATTTTAGTTGATATCTGTTGCAAATATGGTTGCAAAGTTGCAAACCATATTTTTACAAAATAATTTAAGAAAAAAGTATTTTTGCGAATATTTTTAAAAAAATCGTATTTTGCAAAAAAAATTAAAAAAAGTTAGTATTTTTGCAAAAATACTTTTACCTTTATGTATTTTTGAAAAAACCTCTTTTATTTACATGTTTTTTAGATAGAAATTCAATTAAATTGATTAAACTGTGAATATACAATTATTTTCGTATCATGTCACATATTATTTTCATGTTTAATATACTTATATGTTGAGTTGATCCATTTTGGATTCATATATTTAAAAAATTATTAATATTTAATGCGTCCAAAGTTTATAATTTCATTTTCATTCGTATCTAATTTTTTATATCCATTAAATAAAAAATTAATATAATTTAATTAAAAATATATTAAAATATTTTTATTTTACATATCTTTGGATGATATATATATAATAAAAAATTATTAATATTTACATATTTTATATATAGATTTATATATCCATATCCATATATAATGTTAAAATATAATTATTAAATTATAAATTTGTTTTGTTTAGTTTGTGAATCAAAATAAAAATCATATTTAATACAGAATATAATTATATATTTTTATACTTATTTAATTTTATATTATGTATAACGAAAATCATAATTTATATTTATTATTTATATTTATATTCTTGTCGTATATAAAATTATTAGATATGATCTTCATCATATCACCGTGACTCTGTGAGCCTGTGACTTCCAGGCCTGTGAGGATGTGTGAGTTTCCTTCTGTGCCCAAGACTTCAAAGTGGGTCATGTCCAATTGCTCCGCAACAGAATGCCACGTGTTTCACTATTTATTAAAGTATCTGAACTTGCCCAGTTGCCCGTGATTACCGATTAGTACTCACATTAATAAATATAGAATGTAGAGACCAAACAAGAATTAATCGGTTAAATTGGATATTAATTGAAATATAATTAAGAATTTAATCAGTTTGATAATCTACTGAATATGGATTAATGATGATTAATGATTAATTTTTAGAGTAATGATACTGAGTAGGGCTGCACAATTTTCCGGTCTGAACCTGTAAATCAAACCGGACGGGTCTTTCGATCCGAAGACTGGATCGAACCAAATATACCCGGTTCGGTCTCCGGTTCATAAAATCAAAAAAATCCGGTCTTCGATCCGGCCCGGTCCAAACTCGAAAAAACTCGGACCGACTAGATTTCATATATATATAAGGATATTTATTTTATTACACTCCTTGAATGATCAATTTAAAGATAAAATGTTAAAAATTATAATAATTTAACTATTAACTATACAAAATGTTATATAATAAATTATTATAACAATAGTGATCAATATAAAAAAGTAAATAATAAATTTATTTAGTCTATATATTTTAAAAAATTAGAGTTATATGTTTAAAAATTATTATTATCGTAAAAAGGATAAGAGACGTATTTATTATTAATTTACAAAATAATATTTATTTTTTATATTTAATATACAAATAAAAATATAATAAACATAAAATAAAATATATAAATAATAATTAATCGGTCAATATCGATCCGGTCCGAGTTTTACTAGTTCGGTCCGGTCCCAAGACCGAATATAACCGGTCCGGCCCCAAGACCGAATATAACCGGTCCGGTTTTCGGTACACACATTTAAAAATTTTGGTCCGGGTCGGTCCGATTCGGTTTGATTTTGATCCTTTGTGCGGCCCTAATACTATGTGCTAACATGTACTAGTATAAATTAGCTAAGTGTTAAATAATAAATTTTTAATTAAATTTTAACGTAACAAAAATAATATTGTATACTTTTAGTCTTAATACTTTGTTAAAAATAGAATTTCTTGTAAATTTTAATCGCATGTTATAGAAAGGTTTTGTTAGTAATGAATATTTTTCACTACTCAATTAAGATATATAGAGTATAATTGATATATAGAGTTTAAAGGAGGAGATGCTTTCAACATTAAAAATGAGGATTTGTCAGGTATCTGACCAAAGAAAGTCCTTGGTTAGAATTTTTTTGTTTAATTTTTGTTAATCTCTAAGTTAGTTATGTTTGACGCCCGTACCTAAACTATTTATTATTTAATTTTTTGAGTGGCTAACCAAACAGAATTTCTTTTGGTCACGGGATCAGCAAAATCGAACCGAAAATTGAAATTAAATTGAGAATCACACGAAACCGCACCAAATCGAATCGAAAAAAAATGAAACTGATTAAAAACCGAACCGAATAAAAACCGCACCAATACTTTGGTACCAGTTTGGTTTTTAAATTTTTACGAACCAAATAAAAACCGAACTGAACCGCACTAATATTTATAATATATACTAATATATATAATAATATAATATAAATTATATTTTAATTTAAATACTTATAACTAACTATATAATATAAATACTAAATATTTAATATTACAATATGTCAATACATAATATAATTAACAAATTTCTAATCTAATTGTTTGAACCAGACTTTTTACAATATAAAAAGTCTACATACGGTCAAATAGACAAACATAATTGAATTATTTTATTACTAATCAAGCATATGTTATGTTTTTGTGCTAAACTGAACGTACTTTCTTTTCGTTCTTATTGTTTTTACATATTTAGGTCTAATCATGTTTACTTGCAATTATGGATGAACAAAAATTCAACCGCTAGTAATATTTACCTTAAGTCTTGCATTAATAAAAATGTATATTAATATATATTAACTCGGTATTTTTCTAAGTAAAATTAGTCACATTCATTTATTTTTGTTAATAAAAATAATATTAATAGTTTATATATACAATGATTCATGACATCATATAATATCAAATTTAATACACGATAATACAAAAATATGAACTACATATTTTTTTATTATTTAAATATAAAAAAATATTTTAAAACCGAAACCGCACCATTAAAAAGTCGAACCACAATTTTTTAAACCGAATCGAACCAATAATGTTTGGTTCGATTTTGGTTTCTATTTTCTAAAGCTGCACTTAAGTGGTTACAGTGCTGTTTGAGCACAAAACCGTACCAAACTGCACCACACTCATCCCTAATCAGATGTATTCATACTTAAATATTATCACTTTTTATGCTGATATTGCAGGTTAATAATCTATTATTGTTGTGTACAGGACTGTTCACGAATAGAGCGAGTTGAATTTTGCCCTAAACGAGCAGAGTTTAACTTCTTTTTTTTGACTTGACGAGCCGAGCCGAGTTTTCTTGTCGCACAAAAAATATGTTCGAGCTCGAGTTTGTTAACAAATCGAGTCGAGTTCGCGATTTTATCGAACAAAAACGAGCCGAGCCGAGCTCGAGACCTTAACGAGCAACTAACGAATAATTAAGTGTTACATGAAAAAAAAAGGTTCAAACCCCCTTGACTCAACTAATTATCGATTTTTGACTCAACTCAATATTAAATTTTAATCTATTATCCCAAATGATTCACATATTAAATATTTGAATTGTAATTTTAAACTTAAAATGCTAGGAATATTATAAAAATATTCATGATATATTCTATTTTTTTCGAGTTTTAACGAGCCGAGTTGAGCCGAACATACTAAAAGCTCAGCTCGAGCTCGTTTCCTTAACGAACACATTTTTGTGTTCGAACTCGAGCCCTTAACGAATCAAGCCAAACGATCCCTTAACGAGTCAAGCTCGAACTTGTTCGTGAATATCCCTGGTTGTGTTTAGGATGTTTAGGTGTACTAGTAGGCGTTTGACGAAGCAAGTTATATAGGAGATGTTCGCGACCATCTCTGCATGAGCTGTCGGTTAGATGATAAACTTTGTTAAATGAAAGGAAGTCATTAACCCGGCTATTGTATTTCGATACAATTTATCATACGTTAGCGTATCCTGTGACAAAAAATCCCGCCATTTATCGTTATTAGATATTTTTGATATGGGGTCAATTATGGTCACTAAATTAAAATATCAAAGTAAATTTTTGAAAAACGATAAAGAAATTTAGAAAAAAATTAATATGCTGAAATTTTCTATTATGAAATTTTGAGTAAAAAATGAGTATGCTTGAAAATGATCTTCTAAAATTAAACTTTATTTTAAGTTATTTAAAGTAAAATGAAAGGAAAATATAAATATGAAAAAATAACCAAAATAACCACCCTTTATCAACAGCATGCCCAAATTAGCAAATAGCAGATTTGCGGTCCTTTTTAACCACTTGACGCAATACAATTTAGATCCCCAATTATTAAATAATAATGAATCTTTCGGATCTTCACTCCCTAAATACATTATTAGTAATTTAGGATTAGTATATAATATTCTTCTTTCAAATTTAAACGTGTAAAATACTGTACACTTTTTGATTACTCAAAATTAGAATGAAATTAGTAGAGCAATTAGTTGACCAAAGTGTTAGACATATGACCGAAAATTTAAAACAACACCGGCCAGAATTGAATCTTATCTTAAATCGACTACTGTGTAGATGGGAATGGGATGACTGATTTGTACGAGGAATATATTAATTAGTTTTGGGTTGGGGCTGTTTGGTTGAGATCAATGAGTAAAGAGAAAGGGAAACAATCATATTCATTTCTTTTGTTGTTTGTTTTATAAAAACGATCATTTCGTGAACTTTTTAAATTTTGGTCTTACTAAGATATTTTCCACGTCTCCTAAGATATTTTTTTCCCTTTCCTTTTACCTCTTTTTATCTCTCATACACCCACCCACTTTCATCCTCTACATAATTATATTTTATATTAATCCCAAAAATAATAATATGTACAAAATAATTTATTAAAAAATAATTATTTATTTCATTTCCGGATCAAAACCAAACAAGAAAAACAATTCAAACTCATTATTTTTTTTCTCTTTAATTCTCTTTCTAAACGCTTTACTTTAATCCAAACGTCCCCTTAATTTATTAGGTTGATGGAGTCGCATAGAATTAAAGTCTAATAGAGATGGTCTTACTGAGTAAAGTGGGCTAAGACATTTTAGTATCCTGTCGGGACACAAATGAAGCTCATCACGAAGCCACAAGGGCCAAGGCAACTCGTACATGGGCTTTATAACTGGGTTATGTCGACAGATTAAAGTTGAATAATAAATCGCCATACTCGTTTCTCTTGCGTGGCTGTAGCAATCAATAAATCACGCAGTTTGCCGCTACAAGGATCCCGGCTGACAGATGTTGGAGGATTTTTTTGCCAGCCAAAATGAAAATGGAAGAATTGATGCCCTTGTTTTCTCTATTTAATAAAACGAAGAATAATCTGGCATAATAACATTAAATAAAACGAAGACGACTCCAGTCAAAGGTGGCAGTTGTTTCTGTAGATAGGGCATTTATGCATACAAAAGATGCAAATGACTGTAAAAGCAATCAACACCAATAATGTTCTCACCTCTTATGCTCAACAGCCTCAACTACATAACATCTGTTACACTTTACCACTACTCTAAAAGATCACAGGATTGATAAGAGTTGCACAGTACATTCATAAATTACAAGTTTTAATATACAGAAAATAATTCTTCTGATAGCAAACATCGCAGACTCAGCCAACAAACATTACGGCTGGAACTGATTACCAATACCATGCATATACACCCTTTTCCATTTTTGATGAATAAATAATTTTTTAAAAAAATGGAACCCTTCAAATTTGACAAACTTGGATACATTCTCAAATCAAACTAAAGAATTAGCCTGCCCATAGCTTTCTAGACCTACAATCTATAATCAAAACAAATGCAACAGAAAAAGGGAGGAACACTCGGGGAAGGCTTTAAAATGCCAATAAACATAGCTATACGCATCACGTGGCAACCAGGAGAAATTGGGGCACCGTCGTAATAGTAAAGTTTCATCGTCAAAACAGCAACGAGGCCAAGGCACACTAAAAATTGTAGGGAAAGACAATGATGAGGTGGAAATATATATTGAAATTCTCAAGTTCAATGCTAGAAGAGATCAACTTTTTTCTTTAGCATGTCTTGTTTCCACTTTGGCAATTTATAGAATGATTCTTTTAACATCCCANAGTGTGATATTAAACACACAAGGTTGGTGTAGCTTCAGTTGTATACTAAATGTGAATGTTTTTCTGCTATTCAATGGTTACTTTTCTTATGGGCACACTTGGCCCTTGTGGGAATTAAAACCAGAACAATTCAAGTGGTACTTCAGTGCAATGGGAAAGTCTATTAAGATTCATATTAACTAGCAAATGGGAAAGGCTATTAAGATTCATATTAACTTGCAAATAGTTTCTTGTGGAAGGGAGGATGTTTTGCTCTCTATACTCTAGGTCAGTCATTACAAATGTTTTGCTCTCTATACTCTACGTCAGTCATTGCAAAGCCTTCAATCATTCTGTTGCCTTGTGTTCTCTCAGTTTTATCTATTTATGTATTTATGTACTTCTTAGGTGCAATGGTATCTACATAAGCATAATACTCAACACAATTATTTGGGAATCATGCCATCTAAATAAAGATGAAACAAAACCCAGTACCAGAGTGCATTGATTCTGTGGGAGAAATCTTACTAGACTGAGCTGGAGAGGATTCAGGTGAACCCTTCTTTTCTGCAGTGAGAACCGAAGATAAGGCAGCTACTGCAGCTGCTCTTTGTGATCCTCGACTCACTCCTGCTGATTTTGGAGAAGCATCACGTTTAGGCCCTGGAGACGAACTAAATGCAGAGTTTAAGGCAGCCAAAGCTGAAGCTCTTTGAGTTGGTCCTCCTTGATTTGTCCCATTTGATTTATCCTATTTTACAATAATATGACAGATCAAAAATCCTGTTACCTCACACAAGGTCAAAAGTAACAAAGTCTGCATCGGCCAATGAATTCAAGAACATGCATATTCCTCAAAATCATACACTTCTTTCCATTACTGTCTATATATTTGATGAATGATAATGCTATTAATTGCACTTGAATTTCCACTTGTTGGCATTTTTGCTTGTTTCAAATCGATAATAGGGTTTTTTCGTAAACAAAACAATAATAGGGTTTATAGATATATACTACTTAATCAGCAATCACAGAAGAGGAAGCGCTTTTGAAATTTCATAAATTAACTATCTAGAATATATGTTGTACATGATATGGAGGTTAAGTTCGATGTTTATATTCCTCAAAATCATACACTTCTTTCCATTACTGTCTATATATTTGATGAATGATAATGCTATTAATTGCACTTGAATTTCCACTTGTTGGCATTTTTGCTTGTTTCAAATCGATAATAGGGTTTTTTCGTAAACAAAACAATAATAGGGTTTATAGATATATACTACTTAATCAGCAATCACAGAAGAGGAAGCGCTTTTGAAATTTCATAAATTAACTATCTAGAATATATGTTGTACATGATATGGAGGTTAAGTTCGATGTTTATATTCCTCAAAATCATACACTTCTTTCCATTACTGTCTATATATTTGATGAATGATAATGCTATTAATTGCACTTGAATTTCCACTTGTTGGCATTTTTGCTTGTTTCAAATCGATAATAGGGTTTTTTCGTAAACAAAACAATAATAGGGTTTATAGATATATACTACTTAATCAGCAATCACAGAAGAGGAAGCGCTTTTGAAATTTCATAAATTAACTATCTAGAATATATGTTGTACATGATATGGAGGTTAAGTTCGATGTTTACCTCAGCTGCATGACCAGACCCAAAAAGTAGCATAACTTTCTTTTGGAATGAATTTCCATGAGCCTTTTATTTGCATCCAGGGGAATAAAAACACAAAAAAGAACACAAAATAGATAAGCAAAACCATGAAAGAGATATATGTGTCTAGCCTAATAAAGAAACATACACAATCACAACAGTATTAAAGCATTAATATTTCCCCAAAGAAATTCACAAACTTTTAAACATAGTTATTGTATCCAAAGAATATTTCTGAACTGACTTGGCGTAAAGCAGCATGATATATTTTAATATAGCCTATTAAGTATTAAAGGAACATACAGGATCACAACAGTGTTAAAGCATTAATATTTCTCTGAAGGAATCCACCAACTTTTAAGCATAGTTACTGTATTTAAAGAATATTTCTAAACTGACGTGGCGCAAAGCAGCATGATAAATATTAATATAAATGTAGAGATGGGACATCCAAATAGGGAGGTTTGAGTATATTTAGGGAATGGATGTCTTTGGCTCAAACGAAAGAGTTATCCCTTGTGAAAAAATCAACATGAAATACCTGTAAAACATTGGTTATGGCTGCTTAGCAAGCTCCAATAATTTTTGGATTTTATTTTTGTTTCCTTTCCTAGAAAATTTTTGTTTAGATTTTCAAATGTAGCACACAAAAGAAGGGGCAGGTTAACTTGGCTGGGGGATCCATATAATTATAATTTGATATAAGTTGAATGTTCAATGGTAAATTAGCTGTGTTTAGATATTTAATGGATTATATACGTTATTACTTAATGATGGTAAAAAAACAATTTATTGATTAATTTTTTGAGAATGTGGATATTATTCTGTACAATTTATTTATTTCACTTTCATGGAGCTAATATCTACGGAGTACTATATTAGTTCACATTATTTGCTAGTAAGATATTTCATACATTCCAAGTTTCTAGTTTTGGAAATTTTGTTATAGATTTTTGCTAATGCATCTGCATGCCTGTATGATTTTTATTTCATGCGACAGTCATTGAAATATTTTTCCTCAAGAAAAAGAAAAAACAAAGAGTGATGCATTTACCAACTTCCAACATTCTGAAATTATAAGCAAGTATAATAAAAGAACTCTCCCCTATATTAGTATGAAACTAAGTAGTTTATTTGAAGGCTGTAGACGAATATTTCCGTTCATTGTGGGTTTGCCCACATTCGGACATTCGGTTACATGTCTATTTCAATTTTTGACACCATGCATATGAAAAATTATAAGATAAGCACGGACCGTCGAGCTTGACGCAAAACTAAGTAGAAAGTGTATGATATAGCATAGAATAATTAACATAAAAAGGCTGTTCCGACTCCATCCCTCTTGTGCTTGTGATGTAACTACACCTAATCCCGGAATTGCCTGCTAGTCTTCATACTTCTCTTAATTTCTTACCTTTCTTTTTTACTTTACTGGTGATGTGGAAAGGCATATGTTCACTGTTATATGTAGTACAAAATTGGTCTTAAATTGGTTTAGTTACAGGTTTAAATTAACCACTTTCAAGACAGATGTGGCCCAGGTGGCACAACTCAAGCTTAGTCATTAGTTAAATTAAGCAAATGGAATTTGAGCTTGACTCGCCAAATGAACTCTAGTCTGTTTGAGCGAGCATACCCGACTTAAGCTGGCAAGGTTGAAGTCTCAGGAACAACATGCTTCTAATATCTTTTAAGTCATATTTTCCTACGTTTTAACGAACTTAACATTGTTGCTACCATTATCAGTGTCAACATCACCATCACCATCACTACTAGATTTACAGATTTAGCTATGCAAAAGCAATCAATTCATAAGAATGAAAAATAAAAATTCATATGACGCAGGACATACGGTAGCTTTAGAAGAATCCCATGAAAAGAATGTTGTGAAGAAGCATGGTTCATTTCCTTCTGTGACTTTGTACAGAGGTACATGCGGGGACAACCCATCGAGAGACACAGCCATGTCAATATATTTCTGCAATAAATTTCAATGATTGATGCAAATACAGACTGAAAACCATAATCCCTGCGAGGCTTAGATTAATTAAGCAGTACCTGACCGTTCTCAAGCGAGTTTTGCTTTTCAGTTGAATCTGCAGACTGACCAACCCAGACAAACACCTCGGCATGTGAATCAAGTATCAAAACATCCTCAGTCAACAGGTCGTCTTGAGAAAAATTGTAAACTTCCTCGACCTGTCAAGAAATAGCATATCCAAATCGTAAAAGTTGCTAAGAATATAACTTGAATATCAGGGACTCAGAGTATAACTGGACCATAAATTCTAACCTCAAATTTTCCTGGAGGTCAACATAGCAGCAGGAATAGGCAGTAAAAAAATTAGTTAGAGGCGGATAGCAAATTTATGTTTAAAAAAGTATTTTACCAAACATAAGAAAAGTAGATGCAAACAATTCATACGAGTCAAATTATTTGTCAAACATCTATTAACAAGAAAAACACCTTTATCAATTGAGAATGTGAATAAGTGTGGATCTCGGACGACATCCGGACACACTTTTTTGCTGGTGTAACTTTGTTTTCCTCCAAGAGCAAACCAGAATGATGAGTTTTCAGTTCCTTCTTTGGCATGTTTCACCACTGCACCAGGCTGAATGTGCAAAAATAATAATATTGATAGCACTTGGTTAATCCATGGAAAGCTTAATTCTTCTACTTAGTTGCAAACAATTTCAAGTCAATTAACAGTTATACATGCAAAATGAAATGTCCTCCATGTTGGTGTTTCTAAATCCTGACTGCTTTAGGCTATGTTTAGCAAGGAGCTTTTGAAATTAGCTTTAGTTTTCAGTGGGATAAAAAGCTACTTAAAGTCTTGTTCAGTTTGAAAAGCTTTAAAAGAAATTGTAGCTCTTTTTGCTCCTAAAAGCCCCTAAAAGGAAAGATGCATTAGCTTTCAACAATTATTTGTAGCTTTCAACAGTTATATCCTTTATACACAACTTTCATTTCTTTTTATAAACATAAGGCTGTACATTGTAATGTAATTGATACACACACATAATTAGTTATGTTTATGCAACAATATATAGTACAAATATGACGATTAAACTTATATATATTATTATATGTATAATCCATGTACTTTTATGTGTTTTACACTTTCCAGCTCACAGCTACAGCTACAACTATTTTGCCAACAATTTTTTTTTGGAACAAGCTACACAAATCTCCTGCTCGCGATACAGCTAGTTGTGTGGAACATAGCCCTAAGAATTGACATCTACTTCTTTTTAAATGATTAAGTTTCTGTAAAAAGTCATTTGGTTCCTCTGGGCTATTACCGTTTTGATATTATTACGTTCAAAGTTTTAAACTTACTAATAAAGCATGTAAAGTACTCAAAACTATACATTAGAATACTAAACTAGAATTTTCATAGACATCAGAACTACAAAGCCTGACTAGGTTATAATTTTCTGCATATGCAATTGTGCATACCTTCAAAAAGTCTGCAACTTTGATAGCTAGCTGCTGTTGGTCTACTGTACTCTGACTTCCATTCCAGATGAATATAGAAGATCCAGATTGTGCAATAAAACACTCATTAGTGTTCAGTGAGGTGGCCACCTGAATGAAAGAGAAACATACCAATTTAAAACACTTGAGAGTCCTATACAAATAAATGCAAATATAGCATTTATGCTAACATAGTTTGCAAATACTGCCACAAATATATATGAGTGACTAGGGGAAATAATGTATAGAACATACAGCATCAACTTGCACAGCTTTATTGTGGTGCACAGCAGTTCCTGATATTTCAATCAGTGCAACACAGTCAGCAGTGTAAGTTTCATCATTCAGACCTTTGTCAGCAATATAGTTTTTGTAGCCAGAGCTTATTCCTCCCTATGATAAAGAAATTTGTATAAATGAAATCATATCTTAGTAACCTTGAAGGATTTTGAAAGTTAATATCCTTCAATCTTTTGCCAAAGACAAATAGAGAGAGGAAAGGCAGAGGTGTGCTGATACAATCATAAATATGATCTGAAGTAAGCATCATTACAAAGAATACTGATTTCAGAATAACACAATCCCATTAATTAATGTACCTTAAGGACCACCATAGGTTGAAAGATGGCAATGAACTGTGGTGGTTCTTTCCCTTGATATATACGACCCTGCAAAAGCATATATTACATATATGTCTTCAATTTAACCAGACCATAGTAGTGAATAATAAAATACCTGCACGGGTCGTCCCTTCAATGAATTGGACATCGTGACAACTAATCGAGCTGCCATCTTTTGGTCTTCCTGAAATTGCACAATACTAACGTCTTACTTCTAATTATAAACATAGGAAAGGGTTCAAGTGAGAACCAATATGTTCTGCATTTTTTTATATAGTGTTCTCCAGAATATGTTGATTAAATTTTCTTTAGAGCTGTATATATTTTTTTTAATTAAAATACTGGTTTTCCAAAAGAAAACTTTCACTTCCGCAAGACAAAAAATCCGTATTTGCAGGACAATAACTTTGTTTACTAGAATAGTAGAAAATATTTGTTATGTTGTTGGATGTTTGAAAGTCAGATGCCACAAAAACTGTATACGCGTTACTCTATCCTCATTACGGGAAGTGCTATCTCTGACAAAGATTAATGATAAGAAATATGCTAGTTATAACCAGTACTTAAAGCCGCATATGGTCTTTAACTCCTAAAATATACACTTTCACACACCCACTAGGAATTTGTGTTTTATCATTTTGCTTTAAATATGCCACTATCTATGTCTCTTGGCTAACAAATATCAATATTTTTGGTTGATAACAATACATGACATTTACCTCAACACTATCCTTCCCAATCCAGTAGCATAAGTAATAATCTTCTTTCTTATCATGAGGGTGATAAGTGTAAAGAACAATGTAGCAATCTCCACCATAAAATTTACCAATGTCTTCTTTTGGCACAGGAGTTTTAGCACTTCCATTGATGCGCCATACCTGGAAATTTTAATTATTCACATCTGCAACATAATGGCACCTGATAATATACATATACAGTACACATACATTTCTAACATGATAGTTCATCGATCTCTCCAGTCCACAGAATTATTTTTATTAATTTTATTATAAAGAAAAAAGTCGAACTATGATGAAATAAATTGCAAAGTGCAAAAATGTAGATGTGCATGTATGTGACAGGTCCATTTTATTTTAAGATATAATGTGCTGTTTTATATAGTCATAGTGTGTGCAAGTAATTTTTAAAAATCCTATGGATTTCTGTGTGCAGGACCTGCAGGTGCAAATAACTAGTGTAATTCTTTTGTTTTTTTATAATTCTATCATCTAAATGAAATACATATACATATGAAACTAAGATTCAAATTTCCATGTAGTTCTCTTCTACATGACATTTAATATTATGATCTGAATTATCTTCTGAGGAAAACCTGAATAACTACAACAGAACCTTGATGGGTAGCGAAGTTAGCCATTAAGTAGGGCTGTCAATGAACATAGTTCATGTGATCAAGTCACCACTCTACTATCTTACGAATTCATGCCCCGAACACTTAGTTCAAAATGAAGAAGTAATCTCAGTTACTATTTTTTTGTACATTAAAACAGAAAATTCGTTTGAAGCTCGAATTGAGTTGGTTTAAACTAATAAGTTGAGCTTGACCACAATTCTTTATTTCTTTACCATTTAGACATCTCACCATGTTTAGTTTTTCAGTAAAGGCCACACTTATTTAACATGAAGCTTAATTAATTCGACTAGTTTACAAACCTTTGTCAGGTACTCAGGTATTTCCGTTGTTCACTATATAAATAAATAACCTAGGTGGATAACAACTGTAAAAATACATGCCATAGGTGGATAACCACACCATAACATGTCTTAATAGCCAAACCTCAGTTTTTCCACCTCCTTCAAGCAAAGGCGAGATTTCCTCGCTAACAGGAGAACTCTTGGATGCTCCCTTTAAGCCAACACCTTGTTGCTTGAGCAAAGCTACAAAAAAAAAACAGTTTCATGGTCAAGTTACTTTTTAACAGTTGTGTAAATCTCTAGACTTTTTTTACAAGAGCATTTACCTGCTACTTTTCCTCTACCTTCCTCAGGAGCAGATGGTGCTGAGCCTGAGGGCCACGAATCAAATTTGGACTTAAATGTGTTTGTTTCATATCCTTGAATAAGACGGGTTACATGTGTTGCCTTTGGTCTATTTTGACTAGCAATGAATTCCTAAGATCGTAATCACAATAAAAGGGAAAAGAATGAGATAAAGATGGGAATCATATAGCATTATCTACACGATGATCTGAGTTATAGAACTACCTCAGCAGCTTGAATAGCAGCTTTTCTATCATCTACTTGTGTTACCCGACCAATCCACACGAAAACTTCAGCACCACAATCTAATAAAAAGCATTTGTTATTTTCCAACAAAGATTTGGACAGTTCACCATCTACTTCATTGACTTGACCAGCGACAATGCTGCAAAAGAAAAAAGGAGAGCAAAGGTCAGCACCTCAAGTTTATTAATGCTTATGGCATCAATCATCAATCATTAATATTCTGACATTTGGAGATTCTACTCAAGAGAATTAATTACACACAGCCTGATAAAAAAAACTTACCACATCTACCCTTAATTATAAAAGAAAAAAACTTTTTGTTTTATGTAAACTATATACTCCACACCCAAACTGTTGCAAAATAATTTTTCAAAAGAATTTCAGGAATGGGAAAAATAACATGATAGTACATCTCAAACTACTAGTAAGCAAAGCGGAGGCCAAATATTAAGTAAAATCATACAATCTAATCAATATAATTTTCAATCTCTCACTCCCTACTTAAACACAATGGCGCATGATCCTGGCAGAAAGAAGTTAACGACAAAAACCAACAAAAAAAATACCTATACAGTTTAGGAGCTGTCTTCTCAGGAATAACATCATCTTCACTGGCAACCTTTTTACCAATTGGAGCAAATCCGCCAAATATGACCCAGAACTCACCAGAATCTGACTCAGCCTGTAGCTTCCCGTCATCTGGAGTACAGGTATAGCATTGCCCATATATCAGTAATTAAGGTTGATTCATCAACTATCATTGGATAAATCGAGAATTCTAAACAGTAAATAATGAGTTAGAAAGTAACAGTCAGAAACCAAGATGAACAAATCTCAGATCAGATGACCTGACAATGTTCATAAATGAAAATTAAGGAACATTTTACATCATCAAAGTCCTCATACCAACAATTGCGACATCGCACTTCCCGTCGTGATACTTTTCTTTTAAAAACTGAATCACTTCCAATGCTTTGGCCCTTTCCTGAATATTGGAGTTTGCGCCATTGAATTGGAAAATTTTATCTTTTGTGTCCAGAATGAAGACATCATCATGATTCAATGAAGACCGAGAAAATGGGATCTGGATAAGAAAGAACATCAAATTATATTCGTCCAAAACTCATCACATTAACGAACTTTCACCATGTTCTGCTCATGCCATACCTGCTTCAATCTAACAACTCGTTTTCCTTTACAGACGTATAGTTGTGTTTCAAACTCTTCCTCCTCAGGTTTCTTAAATCCTGATGCAACACCTCCTTCTAGTGGTATAATACATGGTTTGAAGTACGATAAAAATTTATCCGACTCATGACCTTGGAGTTCTCTGTACTGCACTGCACGCCCACCAAGAATTGCATCAAGTTCTACGGTCTTTATAGCTGCTGTTCCAGCTTCATCCTATAATTAGTTTTTATATCTGGTCAGAATATACTTTAAGCTAGTGTAGTGAAGGAAATATATTCTAAAAAAACNAAAGACGCAAGGAAAAATCATATCAATCACTGCTTTTGAACGAACACTAGAATCTAGAATCTTCAATAAGAATGCATTCATGGCTTGACTGCCCCTTGCAGTTGGAATCATCCTCTATAGGATTGGTGGCAACTTGAGTATGTTGACTAAATCAAGCAAGGAAATGATATTTTATATATTGCTTTAGTATATATAAGGATGAGATATTGACAAATTGCACTGACAATTTCTTTTCTATGATGTTATTTGTGTATGTGGGAATAGTTCAAAAGTAACTTTTGGGGAACATGTGTTTTGAGTGAGTGATAAGGAATTTTTTTGGTTGTTGTCAGCCAGGAGTGAGTAATAAGGCTAATATGCAATCAAACTATAATAATATGTAATCAAACTATAATATGGCTATGGATATCACTAAGCTACATAGCTATTACAGTTGAGTACTGGACTTAAAAAACTATAAGTTTGTTATGCGTCATTTTATGGCAAAAATTCATCTCAGCCTCGGGAAAAATTTGCCCACCTTTAAAATGTGGAAGATTTGGATTACATGTATGTTGTATCATTCTTTATTCCTATTGATTCTATTGTTAGTGGACAATGCCAGTGGACTATTATATTGTGTTTGGTTGGGATGAATGAATATGGAAGGAATGGAATGAGATTTGAACTATATTATAGGTAAAAGTTCAAAATTTTCATTCCTTCCCCATTCTATTCATAACAATTTGAAGTAGAAATAAAACTCACCAATTTGAGATAGAACNCCCCATTCCATTCATAACAATTTGAAGTAGAAATAAAACTCACCAATTTGAGATGGAACGCTCCATTCTCTCTCGTACCCATTTTCTTCCCAAATATCATCATATAAATTTTGCTCTCATTCATTTTTGTTTCCTATCCTCCCTTCCAACTCCATTATTCCCACTTTTTTCACCCATTCCGTTCCATTCTTCCTAACCAAACACAACCTTATAATCGTGGCCCTGGCGCTATTATTATTGATTCTAATATACAGGCTCTTTTCAGATGGAAGGTTACAATTGCTTCTGACAAGGATTGAGACTATAATAATCCGCACTTGCAATCACAGTTTAAAAAAGTTTAAGAGTAGAGTGCTATTTATAGTGTTGAGTGTTAATATTTTACATATTATAAAATTTAAAATATATTCCTGAATAGATAATTATGTCGATGCAAATTTAAAATAAATGTTGAACCATCCAAAATATGTTCAAGCAATTTGAAATTGTGCCTCAACATGTACATAAAAACATATCAATAAAGGAAAAAAAAGTGGAACATATCGTTCTCAGTTATAATAGAACGAAGCACTAAATCACTATTATAAAGAGCAAGTACACAATTGCTCTTTTCTGAATTAAACACCATAATACTGATAATTATTTTTATTTTTTAAAAAAAAGGCAAAAGAAAAACACTGGTAGTAATATCGAGAATGTTCCAATGAATTCACACTCTCTAATTAAGTTGATCACTATCCAGACAAAACTCGAAACAGTAACAACCAGACAATATTTTAAGCAAATTTAAACAAAAAACCTACCCAAACCGCTACGATCCACTAATCGCAAACCAATCCTCTACTAAAACGCACAACTAATCATCCACACACACTCAATCACTTAATAAATCCACATACATAATAACTAGACAAAAAATCACAAAACAACACAAACAGATACACACACATATAGATACAGATTTCAAGTAGAGGAACATAAGTTAATTACAGCAAAACAAACTAAAAAGCGAGAGATCTAAGATCGATCTCATTGACTATAACAGCAGAGAGTCAAAAATTACCTTGACTAGCAGATCGCTACGTTGTGTTTGCTGCTGCTTCTCTCTCTAAAAGTTGAATGATTACGATAAGTGTAGAGAGAGAAAGAGGTGTGGGGGGTGATATACTAAAAAGAAAGGGCGTGTAGTGTGGTGTGTGTATATAAAGCTGGCAAAAATATAGAAATGGAGGAGACAGAGAGGGTGGTAAAAAGAAAAGTGAAGATAATTATTGCTGTGGGTGTTCGTTTGTTTTTCTTTTTTTTTCTTCTCTCTCTAACTTTTATTTTTTGCTTTTGAGAAATTATTATTTGGCTTGTTTGGCCTTTCTTAAAATAAGTTCTTTTGGACTTATTTTCGGGTAAAAATTTGATATTTTGATAAATGTTTTTTATATAAGTATTTAATGTATATTTGAGATTCTATAAGTTACAAAAAAAAGTTAATTTTTTTCAGAAAAAAGTTAGGAATCTCTAACTTTGTCTTAAAATAAGTTGACTTATTATTGAAAAAAATTCTCCCAAACACCCCAATTATCGATGGAAATTCTACTTTTTGACACATAATTTTGTACTAGTATATTTACTCTTTGGGGGATTTTTTGTGTGTCGATTAATCGAATAATCGAGATAAAAATTGTATTTAATATCATGTTGTTATTTTATTTAATCTTATTTAGTATTTTATTTGATATTTTTGAATAAGAGATATTTTGGTAGAATGGAATAAGAAAATGGTTTGAATGCGAAGATTGGGAACACCGGCCTAAGCTGGCTGGCTTTTATTGCAATATTCAACTTTTGGACTTGCTTCTCTTTTCCTATTCGTGCTCTCCATCTCTTCTTCCGTTTATTGTAACTAATTGTACCTCTCCTTTTCTCCCTTCCAAGATATGTTGTAATAGAACAATGTTAATTTAATTCTTTCCTTCTAACGTTTGTATCACACGTTTAATAATACTCGTCGCGTATTTGAAATTCAGAGGTTAGGGATAAAATTAGAAGTTTGGGATAATTTAGAGGTTTGAACAGATCCTCTAAAGGGTCGTTTGGTTCACGGAGTGGCACGAGGTTAGAATCATAAATCGGGTTAAAAATGTATAGGTTTGAGTTATCATTTCTATATCATGTTTTTGGTTAAGTATTGGAATGAATATATTTGATTTAATAAATTTTGAGTTATTAATTATAATTGATTTAAAATATTAATTAATTTATTATTTTAATGTACTTTTATATCATTGATTTATTTCATATTAAATATTTACATTTAATTGTTTAAATAGATATGAAAATATTTAAATAAAATGATTCTTCATGCACACATCCCCTTGATTATCAAAAACACATATTTTGTGGGTTTTAGGTATGAGTTTCAAATATAAAAAAATTCTCAACCAAATATCATGTATGGGTTTGGAATGGACGAAACTCATACCTGATTCCAGAATGAGTCGAACCAAACAACCCATAATATTAATGTTTGATAGTTAGAACATCGCCAATGAGGAGACCCCTTAGCAATAATATCCTACGTGACACAATTTTTAGCAATTGATGTACTCCAATAACATTATGTAAAACAAAACTCTTAACAAAAAATTTAGATAATCTCATATGGATGGATATATATAGACAATGTCTAAAACCTCGTAGCAAAAAATATATAGACGATGTTATAATCAATACAATTGGAGTTTTAGATTTTTTTTATTATCTATTTTTTAACCAGTCATTATAGCCAACCAATGTAGCCAACAAATATAGTCAATCCCATATATGCTCTTAGCGGTTTGGATTGAATAAGCTAATTTTTAAAATGCTACTTAGATGATTATCATGTATTTATAAATGCAACTTTGCATTTTGTCATATACATCTACTCTTAATTTAATTTATCAAATAATATTATATATTATATATAATAAATTATGTTATTTCTTCATTATCCTTCTAAGGCGTGCTGTCACAAATTCTGCTATAAGCTAAATGTACGAGTACTTAATACGTTTGATTTATTTTATTAAATTACTAGTAGTTCAATAAGTCGCGTTTTGAGCCGATCTCATAATATATTTTAAAAAGCTTTAAAATTATTTTTTGAATTTAAAAATATTTAATAAATAATTACAATACACTGTATAAATTCTTTCGATAAAAAATTTACTGATTTTTGGAGGAATAAATATTCATTTACCATATATGATAAAATAAATTAAAAATTATATGGAAATAATTTTGTAATTTTAAAAAATTATAGAGGGAATAGTTTCACTATTTTTAATATAATTTTAAAAGTTATTATATGTTATTTTTTCCTCAAAATTTAGATAGTGATTTATTTTTATAAATATATAAAAATTATAACATTAATATTAAAATATAACAATTAACCTACTCATGTGACCTCTTGTTAAGCACGGTTTTTCCCGATAAGCAATTTTTTCGTTATTTTCTTAAATTTTAAATTGACAGTTTACCAAACAAATTTTAGTGTGTATTAATCTTTTTATATATTATAAAATTTAAAATATAATTGTGCAATATAATTCATAACTTATACTAAAATATCTTTTTTCTCATCCGCCTCCAAGATATTTACATAAACATCAATAGAAATTGTGAAAATTATAACATTTAATTTAAAATTTAGTATATATAGACTTATATTATCTTATTATGATAAAACAAGTGAGAGTATAGTAATATCATTAATACGTATTTCAATTATATGAGGATATATGAACTCAATTTTATGTTATCGTATGCTAATAATTCTCTTCCAACATTTTCAGGTAATTATATCGGCTAGTGAGTGTTATATGGATAATATTTTTCTAACAAGAATTAAAATGCGTCAGAAAAATAATAACGATGTATAATTATGATAAACTAATCAATAACAAAAATTTATTAAGCTTTTCATATATTAAAATCAAGTCAAAACTAAGTTAATCGTCTGTATTGACTGATTTCCGCATCTTACATAGTTTTTATCTTACCATCTGATTGTATTTATCATTGTTGAAAATTTTCAATTAAATGTAATTCATGATTTATTAAATTTTAAATAAAAGTAAATTTATTGTGATTTATTTTTTTAATACTTGACCTTCAATTTATAAGGAGTGATAATAGTTAACACTGAACATTGTTCATTTATCTAATGTCAAATTAACTATTTTTACTTATTATAACAAATATATATTGTTATATTTGCTATTTATAAAATATAAAATAATTATTTATTTATATGCATAGAAAAGTAAACAAAATAAATAAATACAAATATTCATATTTATATCCAGCCCTACTACAATTCTACAAAATATAAATTTGATAAAAATTTTGAATTTTATTTACCGAAAATTAATATTTTGAATTATTAAGCATTTAAAAAAAATAATCAAATTTAATTTTTAAAATATTAAAGATCGTGTTCGCTGTTGGGAAAAAAAGATTGTGCTTGCTAAACTAATTTCGTTTGCCTTTTTAATATTCATTTTAAAGTGCTTTAATTATATTTAAAATATTAATTTCATGAATAAATATAATAATTATACATTTTTATATAGTTTTTTTTAAATGCTAAATTTTAACTATACAATCAAAATATTTTAAAATATGTAAAAAAATATTTTAAAATTATGATCTCGATTACTCGATTACTACGTACTTATATATGCCCACGGGGTTGTTTGATTTATTTAGGTATTGTTCTAAAAATCGGTGATTACGATTAATCATTAATCACCGATTAATCTCTATTTGGTAGATCACCAAACTGATTAAATTCCCGATTATTCAATTAATCATTTCGATTCATCCGATTAATATATGTTCCGTATATTCACCGATTAAATCATATTTCCGTTTATTTACTAATTTTAGGTACACTTATCGATTACTACGTATGTATATATATGCTCTCGGGGTCATTTGGTTAGTCAATTTTATGTATCAGATATGAGTTTTGTCCATTCCAAACATATACATAGTATTTGGTTGAATTTTTTTAATTTTAAAACCCATATGTCTACGTATGTATATATATGCTCTCGGGATAATTTGGTTAGTCAATTTTATATATCAAGTATGAGTTTTGCCCATTCGAAACATATATATAATATTTGGTTGAATTATTTTAATTTTAAAACTCACATGTCAAACTCATAAGATACGAGTTATGAGGGGAGGTGGATATAAGTTGTGATATAAGAAATCAAAATTTTATTATTTTTATCCTTATTTATAAAATTACGTGTTAATTTATAATAATATTATTTAATATTTAATAAAACAGGCTTAGGTTCAATGAACAATTTCCTTATTTGAGTAATTAAGCAATTAACAATAAATATAATTACAGAACACATGAAAAAATTACTAAATTGTTGAACATAGAAAAAATTACAGAATACAAAAAATAATCACAAAATAAATAAAAAATTACATAATATACAAAAAAATACAGAACACCGTGTTCTATATTTTTTTGTATATTATGTAATTATTTTATTTATTTTGCAATTATTTTTGATGTTGTATGATTTTTTTTATATGTTACGTAGTTTTCTATAGTTATTTATTAAACAAATTCTTAGCAATTGTTTACTCAATTACTCGCTGAGCCTTATTCTTAATAAATAATAATAATTTAATTTTCAAATTAATAACATATATTTTTATATTTATTAAAAAATACTAAATTAACAGATTTATTCCACCCGTTTAACCGATTTGTAATTCCAATCAGCACCACTACACAAGCACCATTTGATGAATCAAAAACTCGTAAATTCTAATCAACTGCGTACATAATTATATCAATTTTAGCAGCTCGGGACTGAATGGCGACGACGACGAACGCTGATGCTCTCCACATTTCTCAGTTTACCCATACTCCTTATTACTGGTACACCTCTCTCAATTAAATAATTTTAATAAATGAATATAATCGTATTAATTTATCAAGGTTTAATAGCATCTCAATGTGTGTGATAATTTTCGATATTCAGTATATTTATATTTCTATAGGTAGAAACTAGGAAATTTATACAAATACCATATGTTGATTGTGTTAAATCTATTTTACAGATGCCCCTTTTAGTTTTAAATGCTCAATTGCAAGTCTGTGTACGCACTTTGTTCATGTGCCGGGCTTATAGCAGGCCCTTGCGCTAATTTATTTATTTAGTTTCATCAATTGATATGGATGATTTTTTCAGTG
>QRFB01011434.1:0-12579 GCA_008931105.1 Oenanthe javanica
CCCCCCCCCCCCCCTTCTACAATATCAGGGACCAACACCAAGTTTGATTTTTCAACAGTGCATTGATTTCCTCTGTCATATCATTGCGCCAAACTTCATGTTTGGAAGCCTCTGTATAGCATGTTGGTTCAGAATTTTCAACGATAGTAAGAAGAGCATAAGGAGGAGGATGTTTTGCAGTTGTTTCATGTCGTTTGTTCTATGGAAGTGTGACATCTCTAGAACGAGTGATCATTGAATGTTTAGTAGGCTGAGGACGAATGGGTAAAGCCTCTACTGCTAGTACTACTGCCGGTACTGGTTCTTTTGTTGTCGTGGTTACCTCCATCGTTGGGACTAATTCAATTGTTGTCCTGGGTTCTTGTGTCACAAATGGTCGAATTGAGTTTGGAGTAGCTTTATTGCGATGATGATATGTGAGCACATGTGACTGTTTTATAGAATTCGGTGTCTGATTTGGTGCTGGTGGAGTGGTAGATGGGAGTGTTGTCTTTGTTGTTGATGTTGTTGTCTCTTGAGAGGATTGAGACACTTCATTAATGTATGGATGAGAGTCTATGGATGGAGTAAGGTGCCGAACTTGTGAAGATTCTTCTGATGGCCTCACAAATGAAGTTGGACTAGGTAAAAGAGAAAATTACAATGGACCAGGTGGATGTACCTGCATATCTTTGTAAGGAAAACAAGTTTCGTTAAAAATGACATGCCTAGACACATAGAGGCGACCAGTTTTAGGATCGAGACATCTATAACCCTTGTGTTGATGACTATATCCTAAAAATACACATTCAATACTCTGGCTCGATAATTTATCAGAGACATATGGACCAAGATAAGGAAAGCAAGAGCACCAAAAGACTCGAAGGGCAGAATACGAAGGATGACTACCATAAAAACGATGATGTGGAGTGTCCCAATTCAAGACAGAGGTTGGCAGGAGATTAATAAGATAAACAGATGTTAGGCGGCTTCCATCCAAAGTTTATGTGGAGCACTAGAAGTAAGAAGAAGGTTACGGGCCATGGTTGCAATATGGTGATGTTTTCTTTCGGCTAACCCATTTTGTTGAGGAGTATGTGAACACGAGAACCGTTGTTGAATTCCTAAAGAGCTGCAATATTTAGTGAATTCATGATTAATATATTCATTTCCATTGTCACTTTGGAAAAATTTTATGGTGATGCCAAAGAGATTTTATATTTTCACAACCAATTTCTTAAAATGAGTGAGAACTTCATTTTTCTGATGCATTAGATAAATCCATGAATAGCTAGAAAATTCATCAGCGAAAAGTACATAATATGTTGGTGAGGTTATGAAGTTGTATAAATAGTAATCGTGAAAACTCAACACTAGAACATGACAAGTAAATAATACTATACCTACACAGAAATCAGAAAGAAATGAAGACAAGGCAAATACAGTGAATCAAGACATTAGAAGGAGTTTTGAAGTCTACTACAGGTCATTGAGAGAAGTACATTAATATGTTCATGCTTTAGTGAAGAATAATGGTTGAAGACTTTCAGGGTTTCAGAAGTGTTGAAGATTCAGTATAGAAGTGCCACTAGAAGATTTCAGTGTAAAGACATTGTTTGAAAATAGACAGTGTTCGAAGCATAGGAATCTAGAAGGGTAAAGGCAAAGGTTAAAGAAGACAGCTGCAGCCTTGGAGTTATACTCACTGAAAGAAGTTCATTTATATGTTCAAGCATCAGTGAAGAATAAAGAATGAAGTATTCAAGATTGTGGTAGTAATGGAGACGTTGTCTAAGTACCAGAAAAGATTTCAGTGAAAGTACTATGTTTATTGACAGTCAGTGTTCGAAGCAATGAAGTTGCTGCAAACTTAATAATGCAAGTAAAGCAATAATACGAAGACCTGGTTCAAAGTTAGTCGTCTGTGAACCAGACCAGTTGCACTAGGCGTCAGCAGTTTGTGAAAGGAATCTGAGTATTAACAATAGAAGAATTGTTAAGTTGAAAAACGTAATTGGGAAGAATGGTTATTTATTAAGGTACGAAAAATGATTTGTAGAGGCTACAGCCAAACAACTAAACAGCTAACAGCTAAACAGCTCAAAGGGTGCAAGGTGCAAAGTGTCACAACCTTGATACGAAAAGTGAAAGTTTCTGAACTACAGTCGAAGAATGGAAACAGCTCAAGGTACAGGGTGTAATGTGACAAGACTTTGGTATAAGAAATGGAAGTTGGTAAACTTCAGTCAAGGAATGAGAAGAAGCTCAAAATGTAGTGATCAAATTGCACTTTGACCAAGACAACGTCAGAAGCACAACAAAAGTGATCTTCTTATTTCTGTTTTTCAAGGCGTCACATACTCTTTTACAGGGCAACCACTCTAGGAGGCGCCACGAAAATATACAGGCGTAACAAACTTAATTGTGTTAAGTAATCAACTTTAAGTGGCGCCTCTACAAGGGTAGTCCAGTGCAGGCGCAACAAAAAAAAAGTGAGGCCACTTGACTTGGTTAAATTATTACTGCATTTCTATGTTGCGCCTCCCTTGTACATTACATGTATAGGGCGCAACAAAAATACTCTGGCGCAACAAAGCCCTCAGCCAATCAAATTACAGCAGCCTACTTTATTGATTTAAAGTCTACACCAATTAAAGAAGGGAGTCATCTTCTCCAACACAAATAATATGTAGAGAGTCACTGTCATGGCCGGAGCAAGAGGATAATTTATACACACTCATACCTTGCTTCCGGTAAGATATTAGGACCCGATTCTTTAACGAAAAATACTCAGGGCACCAAGATATCACTCCCTATGGACTCAATTTTTCCTTGAACTAATTTAGATATATTTGTATAGGAACTGAGCCTTATATTTTTGTGTTAGTAGCAAAGCACTAATTTGTTCTTTGGAAACTAGTTATATTTTTAACTGGGTATAGCACCTCTCTGAGTTTATATACGAAAGATATATTCCCGGAAACTTGTCTCCATAATTTACTTGTTAATTTTCTTGAACCTAATTGATTTATCCAGACACACAGAAAATTAGTAGGCAGCTCACCTAAACACTACAAATGGCCAAACCCACTCTGAAGTAATAATTTATTTATCTGTAAATTCAGAAAAGAATTTAAATTATTGTGAGTATCGTATTCAACCCCCATTCTACGATACTTCGGGACCCAATAATTGGTATCAGAGCCCGCTGATTGATATACAAATCAAGATTCGTAGTTCAGTGAAGCTTAGCGTGTCGAAGATGCTTGGACTCAGAATAAATAGAGGCCTTGTTAAATAAGTTTAATTATAAACTTTTAATAAGTTTATTTTATAAACTTTTATAAAATTTATTTTATAAACTTTTATTAGTTTATGTTATAAATTTTAAAGTAGTTTATTTTATAAATTTAATATTAATTTTCTAAACTTTTATAAAATTTATTTTACAAACTTTTATTAGTTTATATTATAAATTTTAAATTAGTTTATTTTATAAATTCAATATTAAATTTATTTTATAAACTTTTATAAAATTTATTTGTAAACTTTTATAAATTTATGTTATAAATTTTGATTAGTTTATTTTATAAATTTAATAAAGTTTGTTTTTAAAATTTATTTAACAATATACATGGTCCGTGTTAATACAGTTTCTCGGCCAGTTGAGTATGTGACCTGCTTCGTTCAGAAATGGTAACACACGCATCAATGTTAGAAGTGAATGTCAATGCAGCGCCAGTTTATGTTATAAATTTTAAAGTAGTTAATTTTATAAATTTAATATTAATTTATATTATAAATTTTAAATTAGTTTATTTTATAAATTCAATATTAAATTTATTTTATAAACTTTTATAAAATTTATTTATAAACTTTTATAAATTTATGTTATAAATTTTGATTAGTTTATTTTATAAATTTAATAAAGTTTGTTTTTAAAATTTATTTAACAATATACATGGTCCGTGTTAATACAGTTTCTCGGCCAGTTGAGTATGTGACCTGCTTCGTTCGGAAATGGTAACACACGCATCAATGTTAGAAGTGAATGTCAATGCAGCGCCACTAACTTGTCATGCGCCAACAAAAACTTTCACGCGCGGCACTTGAGCATTTCATTGCGCCAAGTAAGGGAAGGTGCGCCTGTACAACCAGCATGAAAGACAAGCGCAACATACCTCTGCTAGCTGTTTGTTGCGCCTGTACAGGAGAAGTAATGTATAGGCGCCACAAAAATAGTTGGGCGCCACTAACACCTAAAGTGTTGTTTGTTACCCCAAGTTTTGTACCTTTTAATTTTTAATTTTTATTTTAGATTTATTTATTTTTCCAGAAAATTTAAAATTCTTGAAAACTAAATTTTTTCTTAAATATTAATTTACGATATTTTAATTTTTAAGAAAATTCAAAATTCTTGAAAATTAATTTGTTGTATATTTTTATTTTTGATTAATTTATTTTCTAAGAAAATTAAAAATTCTGTAAATTTAAATTTTTCTTAAATATTAATTTGAGGGTGCTCAAGGAGGTAGTAGTTGAAGATGTTTTTGGGCATTGAAGACAACTAAAATTGACTGAAGATTATCCGAAGAGGTTAATTCTGGAACAGGCTGAAGAAGTTGTGGTATTAATTTCCTCAGTGGTTTACTCCATAGGATCCCACTAATATTTTGGAAGCTGCAAAAGAAGAAATTAATTTGGGTACAGTTTTTGGTTAATTTGAGTTGNGTACAGTTTTTGGGTAATTTGAGTTGTATTTTTGGATGAAAAATCTAAGGGGTTTGAAGTAGTAAAGGAGAACAGACTGGACAACCTGAAATCTCAGTACAAGCCTTAAAGATTATTCTACAGGGAGATTACAGGACGTTCGTGCTAACACTGCAGATCATCTGGAACGTAGGGTTATAGCCATTAGGGATTTAAGGATACAACCACATTGTCTGTAGAAGAACTGTATGTGCTGAAGGCCTATGAACTAGAACAAGAGCTGAAGAAGTTAATATTTGGTAAAGCAGGTTGTTAGCATATCCACTGTATTTGTGACCCAGGAACCAAATTTAATTGACGTCAAGGTTAAAACCTCTGAACAGAAACGAATTGATCCAAGAAGATGAATTGAAGATGTTGTAGCTCGAGGTAGTGGTCAAGGTGTTATAAGTGAATTTTACACTTTGGAATATCTTAAGAACTGGACTGCATGTCAAGCCTATAAGGCAAACAGGAAGTTCAGTGACATCAGATTCAGACGGAATCCCAGTTCTAAATCTAAGGTCCTTACCTATAGATTTTATGAAGGAGATTTTCAAGACAGTTCAAGAGGCAGTTACAAAATAAGGATGGTTTAAAATAGAAAGACAAGATCAAGGGTTTGCTACACAGTTTGAAGAAGCCTGTACATGCAAATGATGACAGACACTGTGTTGGGTTAAAGTAGGAATCTCAAGCATTAGTGAGGATGCATCAAGGGAAAGCATTTATTGATGAAGTTAAATGCAAGGATGATTCTATCAGTGACAGTGATGAACCAAATGGATATCTGGCATCAATGATCAACACTGGAGATGAATCACTAAGCACTTCACAGGTACACATTCTAATTAGTATACGTTTATCTAATTCAGAACTGTATGATTATTAGGTATTAAAATGTATTATATTTATGTCAGCATGTTAGCACCTTAGGACTTAAATTCTTAATTGATTGCTAAGAATAAGATTGCATGTTAGGATTCATGAATTTAATTAGTACATTTTATACTTGTTTTTCTATGCAGTAAAATAAATATCTAGAATTAGATAGGGTGTTCTAGACGGTTAGGTGTATCCCTAAAATACTTGCTGGAACTTGAGTTAAATCTTCTGTGATTTAATACCTCTGCTAATGTTGTGAAAATTGCTAAATAGACAAACAGGTCATAGATCAGATATTTTATATTTGCTCTTATTGTGATAAATGACTTGATAAGTATATGTGGAATTTGATATTGCTTATAATGTTTTTTTCAAATATTCTGCATATTCTTATAATTGTTTATGTACTTATTTTCACATGATTTGTTCGCACTCACATAGTTGCACTTAAATGTCATATCATATCATGTATTGCTTGTTAGGGATAGAATAATAAAAGATGATAGAATTATCTAAGTAGTCAGTAACATTTGTAGATTCGAAGCTAAATCTAAAACTGAATTAGGTAATTAGATATAGTTAAAAATGTTAGACAACAACAGAAATGGAATAGACAGAATTAGTAATTAAATATTTAGTTCTTCTATCCATGTGTTTTATGCATATTGAAGCTGTTGTTACCTCCGATAATATCTTTAACCCATCTGGACTCAATTAAAGTTGAGTACCAAGAAGCTTAATCATTTGTGATTGCAGAGTATGTAACAAAAGGCAAAACTTATGTGACTTCGTGACATTTATTGTTCGAGGCACATGATTTAAATTAAAGCTCTAATATCACAGTTGGTTGAGAAAGCCTACCCAATGGTAACCTTTGGAGATGACAGCAAAGGATGTACAAGGGATTTGGCTATAATGATTTTTGGAATTGTCATCAATGGAAGCATCTTTCTTGTTGAAAGACTTAAGCACTATCTACAGGGTAATAGGGAATTCTTTGTCAAGGGTTTTCTGGAAAAGCATTGAAAAGGAAAAGTGTTTTATCTCAAACAAGAAGGTTGGAAGCTCACTCAACTAAGAGTGAGAAATTTTGTTCGTAGCTGACATGGAATTTGTATGCAAAGGTGAAGTGAACTTTTCAACAAAGTTTCATCAGTAAAGAGTTAGCTATGGCATATGAAGCTCTCACACTTGGTCAACAAGACAATGGATTCTCCGATAAAAATGAAATTGGTGAGAGGATTGCTTCTAATGGAATTCTATCTAAAGGACATTTTGAAGTATGTCATATAGGGAAGTCAATGAAAACATCACAAGAAACAAATTATGTCAAGGAAGAAATATGCTTAGTGGTGGTTGATGACAACCATAGTTACAATTTGGTAATGTTCGTGCATTCAACAGACAAAATATCACAGATGGTAATTGATCACATCAGATCAAGTTGGAAGCAAAGTACTTTGAAGCTGAAGCAATTAACACAACATGTTGCTTTAATCAACAAAGATCGTGAAAAGACATCATATGAGTTAATGGTCAACCAAAAGTTCGTGTGTTTGGAGGAAATTGACATTTATTGAAGATTTATATGAGTATCTTGGAGTGTTTGAAGTTAAGGCTCATGGAACAATTTTCCTCGACCACTCATTGAAGTAGAAAGCTTTCAAGGCATAAATGATGTAAAACCAGAAGGTGATTGAAAGTCTTAATGTATCGACCAACTACACCAAGCTCCCAAGCATTTAAATGAAAGACTATTCTGGATCTTTGAAGTTTGACATTCCGTCAGAGTCAAATTCAGATACTGATGATGAAACTGAGGTTGCAGAAGGAAAAAATGAAAATGATGATGATTCAAATCCTAATAGTGGAAATGATAGTAAAACTACACAACTCGTGAACTTTAACAGAATCCACTTAATAAGGTGAAGGATCTTCAACACATCCTAGTAGTAACTTAGGGGGAGCAAATAAAAGAATGATCTACTAGTGTACTGAACACAACGAAGATCAAAGGAATACATTAAGAACATATATGCCAAGACAAAAGGCTTGAAGTCAAAGTCAATCCTGGAGTCTAGTTCTTAGTGATCCGGATTATTGAGTAAAGGCTACAAGTGCTAATAAAAAAGAACATATATTTTTTGGGACATAACATCTGGAATCCCAAAGAATACTAAAAAAGCACTGATTGATCCAGATTGAGTTATTGCAATGCAAGATGATCTCAATCAGTTCGAAGGCAGAAATTTACTGAAGCTGGAACTCAGACCACAAAAGTCGAAGCTGAAATTGGTACAGTAAGAGTTTGTAGAAACTGGATAATGATTGGCATTGTTATGAGGGACAAAGCCAAACTGGTTGTTATAGGTTATTATCAAGTAGAAGGTATCGACGATGATGGAAACAGAATCTTCGGGACTTTCAAGATCTAACAGCAAACACCAGTGACGAGACTTGATCCTATTAGGGCTGAACAAGTTGATGACCTAACAATTGGACATCCCTAGAACATGTTGAGCATTCAAGCATGAATATCTATCAGATGAATGTAAACAAGTGCACTGCTGAATGGTGAGTTAGAGTTGAAGCTGATGTATAATATTTCCTGGACTTTGAAGTTGCATATCATTGGAATTTGTATATCATTCTCTTTACAAGCTCTCTATGAATGAAGATAGGGATTGAAGCAAATCGTCAAGGACATGGTATGATACTCTAACTGTAATTACTTGAAAATGATTTTGGTAGAGTCGTTATACACATATCTATTTAGAATACAAGGCACACACAATATAATATATGTGCAAGTATACCATGATTATATTATATGTGGGTCTAACAAAACTTGTGCAAGATATATTTTGCTAAGTAAATGCAGAGTAGGTACAACATGAACATGTTGGACGAGTTGCAATTCTTTTTGGATTATAAGTAATTCGAAAGAATGATGGCAATTAAAGTAAGTCAAAGATATTTTGAAGATGCGCAATTTGGAAGATTCTAGACCTGCTAAGACTTCTTTCCAACAAACCACTAAGCTTAATCAGGGCAAATCAGGTATATGAACTGAAGTGACAAGCTATAGAGGTATGATAAGCTCATTACTTATTCAAGTGCACAAAGACCATATATTTTATTCTCGATATGCCTATGTGCAAGTTTCCAAGTGGAAATTAGAGAATCTTATCTTATAGCTAAGTTATGAATTGTTAGACATCTTAGGGGATCACCAATTCTTGGAATNTAGCTAAGTTATGAATTATTAGATATCTTAGGGGATCACCAATTCTTAGAATCAGGTACCCTGAAGATAATAGGTTTAACCTAATTGGCTATATAGATATAGATGATGCAGGTTGTAAGAAAGACAGGGAAGTAATTCTTAGAAGTTGTCAATTTCGTGGAAGAAGTTGGATTCTTGTTGAAATGAGAGAAAGCATTCAACACACAAAGTTGCATCAAAGGCTAAAATTAAAGCAGCTAGTGAATGTGATACTCTGATCTTCTGAACAAGGAAACTTCTTCAACTCCAACAACTCTATTGATCTCTCCACACCACTTAAGGAACAAGCTCATGAACACCAGGTATCATTTCTTTCGAGATTGTCCTTAGTAGAATCACTTGTAGATCTTTGCTAAATAACTTGATGAATTCATTTTATCTAAGTTGGTTAGTGAATTTGAGATATTATTTATATGCATATTTGTTGGAAATCCCATATGCAAGGAATTCTTAAATNTAGATCTTTGCTAAATAACTTGATGAATTCATTTTATCTAAGTTGGTTAGTGAATTTGAGATATTATTTATATGCATATTTGTTGGAAATCCCATCTGCAAGAAATTCTTAAATGAGTTCACAAGTATTAAATCGCCCACATTTAAAGGACTTGTGAATTTATATTTAAATCCAGTACCTCATACTTTTACCTATTAGTTTAATAATCATGCTTATAATGTTATATGCATATGTGGTAGTTAAATGATTTAGCATAAGTTAGTAACATAATTATCTGTATGTTAGATATTTGATGAATATTAGTCAATGATATCTTGCTTAATTGCTCTGATATTTTTAAATATTTTATTACAAATAATTGTGATACTTTTGATATTAGTGACAGTATTTAGAATTTCTGTTCTAAATAAATAATGCATATTTTAAAACTCACTAATATTGGAAGATGAAGTATTTTCTAAGTCATGTGTATAAAACTCTCAATATTTTATATACTTAGAAAATATTTCTAAAATTTGATTTTATTTGCGAGAAGTTGTAATTAGGATCACAAGTATTAAATGTAAATATTTAAAGGACTTACGAATTTCTATTCTAATATTTTCTCGATCTTACGTATATCTATAATAATTGTTATGAGTATAATTGTAATATGCTAGAGTGACAATTATTAGATATAACGTAGGAAGTTAGATACTAATATTCAATCCTATGAATATTTTAGTATTTAGCGAAATTATTTTATCTTATTAAAATTATGGATTGAAGCAATTCAATGTTTATTAGTTTCGTAATTTTGATTTGATAAAATATTAAAAGCATAATTTCTTGCATTTTGAAATTATTTATAATTTGTTAATATTTCCGTGCAATTAATTATGATATTTTTAATATTAGTGATAATACAAGTTATTTATCTGAAATCACTAATAATAAAAATATGTCTTAATACTTATTGTTCTACTGAATGATTGTCATACTTATTTGATTTATATATATGCATGTTATTGGTAATTGATTAGTACAATATAAGTATTTAATTTATTTTGATTTATTTAAATTATGATGATATAAAACAATTCAGTGATATATTGGTTCCATGATTTAAGTAAATTAAAATAAATTTGCAGCATAATTATTCGTAGTATAAATATTCTCTTTTATTACTTTGTGATAATTGAATAATATTTTATTACAAAATAATTGTGATATATTGATACTAATGGATTTGCTTAGTCTTTATTCTAAGTAAAAATTGGTTTTTGAAAAACCGTTAGGATTAGTATATTTAGTTTTCTTTCTTTGACTGAATTTTAAACTTGAATGTATTAAAAAAAAATCTTGTCTAATTCTTTTTTAAAACGTTTTATTCAAAGATACATTTATTTTTCTATCAGTTTTAAAGAAGAAAACATTAAAATTCTTTTTCAAAACTTCTCTTTTGAAAATCTTTTGATTTACAGCCCTGCTTTATTTTCCCAAACCTAGGGTGTGAATTGAATTTTTCTTGAGGATAATTTTTCTCCAATCTCATAATCTTTTATCCTTTCCCAAAAGCTAGTTTTAAAAGTTTTATCTTAAAAAGTTTTTTCTCTCTTAATTTTTCCTTTTAGAGTGGCAGAAACTCTGTGACTGCTATTTTATTCGGAGGAATTATTTTTACTTTGAGGTACAATCACTTGTAAAATGATTTATTTTTAAACACTTGTTATAATGTATGTTTCACATTGATTCATAGTACCAAAACAGTGGTTGTTGCTTTGAAGGCCTTGTACTGTATTATTAAACATTCATTCACCCTAATTGTCATGTTATTATTTTAAATCGGGGATATTATCAAGCAGACGAAAATGATGTAAATCATAATTGCATTATGAGTCAGAAAATCATAGTCCTCTATCTGATAAGGATGTTTTGCAAAACCTGTTTTCAAAACTTACAGTACTTAGATTTTAAAGGAAAAGAGTCATTTTATTGAGATAGAATGTGTTAAGAGAGTTAAATTTCTTCTTTGGTATAAATTCCCGCGTTTTATTATGGGAAGTTTGTCTTATAAAAAATTCATAAGGGATAGAATTTTTCTCTGATACAATTTCCCGCGTTTTATTATGGGATAAGTATCTTAAAGAAAATTTCTATTGGTATCATGTTCTTAAATGATAAATCTTTAGAACCGACAAAACTCTTTTACTAAAATTGCTTTAATGCAATCGTTTACCATTCCTTCATATATTTTTCCTTCTCTTAAGGATGAAAAAATATATTTTGGAATGTTAAGGTGATTATCTTTTAATCTTAATTGATTCTTTCCGCTTAGCCCCTAGTGGCTTCAGAAGCTGGCCAAGAGGTTGAAAACCCATCAATCTCTTACCCAGGTCATAATACCAAACACTCATTCATCCACTTTCATATATTAACCCTTCGAGATATAAGGAACCTATGTTAGTTAGAGGTTGATTAGGGAGAAACTGCACTTGATACAGCAAATAAGGATGAATTCGGAAGTGTACCCACAGCTCTACCTCTAGAGAAGAAAAGTAGTATATAATTGAGGTAACTGTAAGCTCATCTGCATCTTCTCAAAAGGATGCAGAGCTGAAAAGACAATAAAATTGTCTTTGAAATCATTCTCTCAACAGGGTGGGTCCATTGAAATTCGCTCGTCAGCTAGAGCATCTTGTAATGAGTCAAGCACATCACTGGCACTCACGTTGATGGTAAGCCTAAATAGATAAATTCTAGGAACACATTGCAAGGCGTGCACAGTGAGAGGTATAGGCATTTAGAGGAGATACAGACTCTAGCCATACATTACATTGTCCAAGTATATACCTCAAACAGAAGTTAAACTTTTGCATCCCGAAAGGGAGCTCTCTTGTTCAGATTTATATGGGCTTGAGAGGCAACTGGTTGGAAAAAAAATTTCGGATGAGTCAAGTAGGGTATTTTATACAAAATTCCGGTCACCGGATTACAAGGGAAACGTAGGCTCTAAATTGTCATTCATTACATTGTCTACTACGTTGACCCTCTTGGAAGGAACATTTCGAGATCCTGAAAAGGAATGTCTACCTCCCGTTTACGGAGAAGGTGTGAGGCAACTCCTTGATATAACAAGGCAGGATTCCCTAACAGATTTTAAAATCTTGGGATAACCCATCTCAAAGAGGTGAGGCTCCACTAGACAGTGATTTAGCAAACGCTATTGAGTCTGGTGCTGAGA
>QRFB01011435.1:0-27914 GCA_008931105.1 Oenanthe javanica
TTTTTATTTTTATTGAACAAGATATAAAACAGAAACATGACCTACCATGTCACGCAACGTACACAATTTAGTAGAGTTGAGTGTTGATAGATTTATGCAGTACCGCAAATGTACGTAGGAGCTAGTGTGCGAAATTGAGGTTACAATGAAAAAAATAATTAGTATGGAGTATTTTATTATTTGTATTCTCATTCCGTCTTTAATAATTAATATAAATAGAATTTCAGTTGTGATAAATGATTGATATATTATGTGAATGCAGTAGTTACATCATTTTATTCGTATTTTTGGAAGGATCTTGGGATTTTTTTTTATCAGTCGTTTGTGAGAAACTAATATTCATATCAATATAATTTTCTTGTAAATCAAGTAAGAATTTAATTAATGAATATTTTACATAATTTTGAATTATTTTGATTCGGATTCCGTCACCACATGTCGTCCACAGATACACAGTCCTACGTGACAGATAGAGGAAGAGAGTGGTATTGAGAACAATATTGTGTGCTGATGACTGATGTATATAAAAGAATTGGAGAGTGATGTTTGGAGGAGAGCCCGCTGTTTTGGAAATGGCCATAGCCCATAGACCATAGTGTTNCACAGTTTTTGTTTTTGAGTCGTGTCGTTGTCTTCCACACTCTGTCCTACATTAGATTTAGCCAGCTTTAGAACCTTAATATCATTGCTTTGCTTACATTTATGAATCAATTTAGACTAAAGTGCGCTTCCTGTACGCGCAGTTTGTGTGTCAGACCACTTGTAATACTACAGTTCAAAAACTACCACGCGCTATACTGTACTTCTTAATTTCCCAGCACTTTGCTGATTTTCGTCTAATTAGGCTAACGCAGTGACTTTTTATAAGGGTATTTTGGTCAGTTAATATTACTCATTAATTAAGACACATTACCCGGTTCATTTCTATTACACACATCTCTTCCTTATCTACCGCGCATTTGTGAATACTCGATCGAAGACTTGCTGCTGCAATGGTGTGGTGTATCAGAGATCATAAGGATTTTGATGTCTACAAACCTAGAGAGGGTCCCGATTATGGAGAAGGTACTTGTTCAAAACTTAATTAGGGTTTATGTGTGCTGCAATTAGGGTTATGAATTAGAGTTATCAATTTGAAGATATATATGATGTAACTAGGGCATATTTGGTTAAAATATCATGTGTAAAGCCTATTTGTATGTTGCTTCCATGTGACTACCATATTATATGCTTATGTGGTCCCCTATGTCGTGCTTCACATGTGTCTTGGTACTATTTTTCAAAATTTCTTGTTGGTGGTTCCTTATGTTATATTCCAATGTTTGTAACTTTCTTTTTTTTATATTCTACTGGTCCTACTTGTTCACATGTTTGTAAATTTTCACCTTTTCTTGCAGACTATCCAAATCTGTTTACTATAAAACTTTTTCATGAATGGAAATTGATTGAATTTCCTAATGAATATATAGGTGGAGTAGTAGATTATATTGACTTGTGTGATATTGACACTATGAGCCTTCTTGAATTGATGTCAATGTCAAAAGAATGTGGTGAGGTAGGTGGTCACTCATTCTTCTTCAAGTGGCTAGGAACTGACATGGATAAGGGATTGTGGCCTTTAGAGTCTGATAGTGAAATAATGGAGATGTGTGAATTAATGTCACCTGAGAGAGTTATATATGTGTATTCATTGACTATAAAGCCAATTCTAGCTGTGGATATTGATGGACTGCCTATACAAGAATTTGCACCTTCCCAAGATCCAGACATTCAATATGTTGATAATGCTAGAGAAATTGTTGATAATGTCAGAGACACTGTTGTTAATGATGGGGGATATTTGGAGAGTGATGGTGATAGTGATGAGGATTACATTCCAGAAAAGGATTCAGATGAGTTGAATGACTGAAATTTTCATTCAGATTCATCCAATCTTGACAACACTAATGAAGAAGTTTACAATCTTTGGAAGGAAAGACAGAGAAAGAGTCAAAAAAATGAAAAAAAGAAGGTCAAGCAAGACAAAGGTAAGGAAAAAGCTAATGAAAAAGCTACTGAGGAAAAAGCTAATGAAAAAGGTAATGAGGCTGAAGATGTAAACAATGCTTGTGCAACTAAAGATAGTGAAGGGAACAATGTTAGTAAAGATGAAAGAGGGTATGCATTTAATTTGTCTAGTAACTATGCAGATAGTGAAGAAGAAATGATGGCCTGCAATAGCACTGATGAAGATGAGATTTCATATCTAGTCTTTAACCACAAGACAGAAATGAAAGAACCAAAATTTCAGTTGGGTATGATGTTTGCAATTTCTAAGATTTTTAGAGATGCAGTCAAAAATCAAGCAATAATGGAGATGAGGCCAATCAAACAATGCAAGCATTATGGTAAAAGAGTGAAGTTTATATGTGAAGGAAGCTGTGAATGGAAAATATATGCTTCAAAGATGCAAAGGACTGACACATACCAGATAAAGGTGTATAATCCAAAGCATACATGCACATAGACTTTCCACCGGAAACAGATAAATTCTAGATAAAGTGCTGAACAGTATGATGATGATATAAGGATGAATCCCACATAGCCTTTACAATTATTTCTGAAGAAAGTGGTGAATGACTGGAATTGTCATGTTTCAATCTATGTTATAGCTAGGGCTAAGAGAAAGGCATTGGAGAAGATTAATGGTAAACATGTTGATCAATATGGAAAATTATGGGAATATGGTACTGAGTTGTTGAAAGTTATGCCTGATAGTACTATACAATTGCTACTTGAAAAACAAGAAGTGAAGGATGGAAGAAAGAGATTTAAGAGATTTTACACTTGTTTTAGGCCATTGAAGAAAGGGTTTAGGGCTGGCTTCAGAGCTCTCGTTGGTTTGGATGGCTGCCATTTGAATGGGCCATATAGAGGCCAGTTACCAGCTGCAATTGGTACATATGCCAATGATGGATGTACCCCATAGCTTGGGCAGTTGTTGAAGCTGAAAACAGTGAGAGTTGGAACTGGTTTCTACAGAGTTTGAAGGTTGATCTTCACATTGAAAATGATGAAGCAAAGGAAGAAAAAGACAGCAACTGCATCAAATGAGAATGCTAGTAATGCAGTTCGTGAGAATCATGATCCCAATGTTGGTGAAGGAGTATATGAGAGTCAAGCTACCAAGGTTAGTGGGGGAGCACCTGAGGGCAGTCAAGCTACTAAGGTTGGTGGATGAACACATGAGGGCACTCAAGGTGGGGTGTTCAAGAAGAATCAAGCTCCTGCAAAAGTTAAGAATACTACACTTGAAATTCAGCCACAGTCTACTAGTCAAGGAAACAAGGTCACCACTACTACCAAGGCAAAACTTGAGTCCAAAAGAAGAGAAATGCAATCTAAATTGAAGGACAATCCAGTGGCTTTTATTTAGATATGTTGACATTGTAACCTATGACAGTTTATCTTTTGGAATGTGCATCTTTTGATAATATGTATCTTTTGACAATATTCCATGTTATGTTATCTATCTATATATTGCTAATGTTTATCAGTTGGTTTAATTGTTGTTTCTTAGTTATCAAATATTGCTTCAGTTTATCAAACTAGATTAAGTACATGAGTTTAGGATCAAACGAATAAGAAACATAGTCATTACATTGAAAATTAATGATTACAGACACAGTCTTTACATTCATTCAAACATCTTCTTCCTTACATAATAACTAAATACAAAAACAAGCTTAAACAGACCCATCATCTTCTTTATTCTTCATCAATCTCTTCAATGTCATCAAACTCATCGACCATGTCTGGGAATGCAGTAACCACCATGTTCATCATCGCAGAAAAAAGCACGAACATGGCAGCCACCGTCATCAACTGCTTCTTCTTCACTCGAGCAATCTCAGCCTCATGCTTCTCTCTCATTCGATCCAGCTTGCGAAAAAATACATCATCCCTCTTTATTGCTTGTTCTTGAAACTCCTTAATTATGTCCAAAGTACGAGCCCCCAGTGGTTCTTCATCGATCCAGACATGGTACCCACACCTACCTATCTCACAAGACCTATACCTCCTGCCAGCGTTCACTCCATACCAACAAGTCTTCGCAACGCTCATACGATAACAATCACAAGCAAAATCCAAAATAGTATCAGCTTCAAGCATGTCACGATGAGCCATTCTTGGTGTTCACGAGCCTTCTGTATTTAATTAGGGTTTTGAACAACAATATGAATGAAAGGGGTAAAGTGTGTGTATATATAGCTGATAGAGCCGTTAGAATACTAACATTCGAAAATACCCTTAAGAAAATACACGGCGTTAGCCCGATTTAACAGAAAACAACATTCTGTAAAAAGTTAAGAAGTGCAGTATAGCGCGTGGTAATTTTTGAAGTGTGGTATCCCAAATGGTCTGACACACAAACTGCGCGTACGCACTTTACTCATCAATTTATTCATATCCACTGTTTATAGATTTAATAACATCATCTAATTATTAGCTCTTATTGAAAACTACATTAATATTATTCATATGTTCAGCGACGAAATTGAATAAGGTTGTTTAAGTGCTAATAAAAATAATTTCGTCGGACTAATCTGAAAAATTAATGAAAATCTTTTGATGATTATTAAGCTCCGACTTCTTTTAGAATCATGAATGAATTAATAATTAACTTTTTTAACCCCAATTATTAATTAATATCAAAGCCTTATTATGAGTATTGTATTTGGTTTTCCTTTGGTACAAAATAAAATTAAAAGACCAAGCCAGTAGGATTCAATAATAATCTATTATGTAATTAATAATTTAATCTTATACTCTTATTTTAGAAAATTACTATCAAGAAGCAGATTAAATTGATTAAGAATAAAGTTTCGCCATCCAATAAATTATTATTCAAATTATTCCACACATATATATCTATAGACAAATTGTCATGAATTATTGCAGAGTGACTAGTACGTACCGTTTGTTTCTTACTTCAACTTAATTAAGAGGGATTACACTAATTAAACCACCGGCTAACCCCTGTATTAGTAAGCGGTAATTAGCTCTCAAACAAAAAAAGACTCATCAACTATATATCAACTAGTACTGTAACTCTCTAAGCTTATTAGACTAATCAATTTAGATTAGAGTATGGGAGCATGTGCATGAGATTCTTGATTTCTAGGGTTTGAGACTTAAGAGTTAGCTGTCAATCTGTCATACATATGGCCAATAGTCAAAAGAGTAAAAACAAATGTAGTTTTAATCCTCGCCCTTGCATAAAAAACAGCATTTTTTTGTTCTATTTCGCACCAGCACCAAAGGGATGTTTTGTTCACCTTATTTAAAAAAAATGCGTACCCTTCATGGAAAATAGTTATATAATTGTTTTTTTTCAAAAAATATGTACTATTAATATCCTCGGGAAAAGATAAACCAAATATCTATGAAAAATAATACATTTTTTTTAAAAAAGTTGATATTTAAGGAGATGTATGTTGATATACTAAAAAGTTGCACTTTTTTACTTAAAGCGAGTAAAAAAAAGAATCTATTGTGCATGTTAATTTGGAATATTCTTGTACTTAATATGACATCTTGAAATAATTTAAAAATATAGAGTAATAATTATATGACAACTACATTTTGTAGGGTAAATTTTTTAGTAATACATTTATATATACACCTATGCATTATCCATGAATAATGTATAAAATTGATTGATTGTTGCAGGCAGCCGGGGTACGAAGAATAAGGAAAAAAAAACAAAAGCTAGCTACTAACTAAGAAGATTAAGTGACAAATTTGTATGCCCTAGTTTGCGAATTTCACATTAGAAAAGTAAAGATAAAACAAAAATCTCACCAACTCATTTGAAATTGGAAATATTTACGTGTGCTGTGCTCGTTTTAGAGTTACAGCTATTTCAACATTTACTCTATCGCACACATGCATGCATATACCCAGAGTTAAAGTAATCTTGATATAGCGGTCTAGTAGAACTAGAAATCAATTAGAGTTTGAATTTTGTGTTTTTGCTACTGTAAGATTTTTGTACTAACTGAGTCCACTCGAATTAGATTTAGGATAATATAATTGTTTGTCTTCATTATTTTTAGAAAAAGTATATATTTATATTATTTTCTTAAAATACATATTTATTTTTGAAAGATGAGATAAATTAGAACTAATTAATATCACTATTTATTAGGTTCATAAAAATATTTACAAATTTTAGTAAATTAAATTCGACTTGATAACTCATTAATCAAACTCAATTTAAATTATACAGATTAAGTTCGAAGATAATTTATAAATTTGAAAAACTTTGTATACCAATGCTCCAACAAATTTGGGTTACTTTATACTCGCTCCGTTTTTTTATAAGTCCTTTTCACATTTGACACATTTGACCGTACAGTAAAAATTATGATTTTTAATCTTTATTTTAAATAAAATGTCAAAAGTGAAAGCCACTTGTAGAAAAACAGGGGGAGTATAAAGTTTATATTCATCTTTTGACGTCACGTTCGTCTAAAGAATTTTTATATTTTATTTGTCCTTTTTTATTTATTTTAAATAAATAATAATATAATATTCACCTTTTGACAGATCTGCTGTTAAAAGTTAAAATAATAATTATTGAGCAGGAATAGGGACGTTTTGCGATTAAAAAAACGACCTTTAAACAGATGAAATCAGTTAAAAATGAAGCATTTTTGACGGCTTTAATATAAAAATTCTGTCAGGGTGATGTGTTATAGTGCAAAGAATGAGTTCTCATGCATATATGAAGTTAAATCAACCTAAATGCTTGGCTAAAATTTCATGTTATTGATTCAGCTGTTATCATTTCATCGCACATCCAGATGAAAGCTTAATTGTTTTTACAAGGATAAATATTTAATTTTGCTCAAGTTAAAACATAAAATTAATTCCTTAATTGTTTCGTTTGTGATGAGCATGCAAGTGTATTAGGGTTAGATTAAATTAGAGAACCTGACATGGTCTCTGAAGCTCAACTCCATCCTTTTCGTTTCAGACAGAAATGCAAGTCAAACTTCTCAGACTGGTACACTATTTATATAGACTATAGTGTTTGTTTGATATACCAGATTTCGGTGAAAAAGACATGAAATCACCTCGACAGATATTGCAAGATTAAAACAAAATGTTTTTACATTAATCTAATAAATTTCCAGTTGTGTTGTTAGCCTAGTTGGTGCAAATATGACAAGTAGTAATGCCCTCCTTTTCAAGCTCTAGCTACATATTTGGTAATAATATGTGGCAGCCCTCTTGACAAGCAATTGTCGATAATTATTTATTCACATTTTTATATAATAATAGAAAAATTATAAAAGGCTTTCAAAAATATGAATAAAATGACCGTGATCATCTCTGAATTCACATCAAAACTCTAATTTTAATNACATTAATCTAATATGACAAGTGGTAATGCCCTCCTTTTCAAGCTCTAGCTACATATTTGGTAATAATATATGGCAGCCCTCTTGACAAGCAATTGTCGATAATTATTTATTCACATTTTTATATAATAATAGAAAAATTATAAAAGGCTTTCAAAAATATGAATAAAATGACCGTGATCATCTCTGAATTCACATCAAAACTCTAATTTTAATCATTTCCATTAAAAAAAGCATGGATAAATAAAATGAATTTCCAGTAACCCGGACCATAACATATTAAGTATTAACATCTCTTTACTCTATTACTTGCATGAATTAATTACTTCTCGTGTACTAATATTATTATTATTATATCCACTCCTATATATATTAGCCCACTAGCTGCATCTTGAAAATATATNCGGATAAATAAAATGAATTTCCAGTAACCCGGACCATAACATATTAAGTATTAACATCTCTTTACTCTATTACTTACATGAATTAATTACTTCTCGATCGTGTACTGATATTATTATTATTATATCCACTCCTATATATATTAGCCCACTAGCTGCATCTTGAAAATATATTATCAAGGTTCCTCCTTGTGTAAGTAAGCATCTGCAAGTTTCATAAAGCAAGGCAAAAAGTGTGTGTGTGTGTGTGTGTGTTTTAATGTTGGAGATGGAATACAGTGGTCATGATTTCTTGGAAGAGTTGCTAACTTTTAGAAGTGAGCCATGGGAATCATACACCAGTTTTATTCCAACAGGAGCTAATGATTTCTATAATGGATATTCTAGTGTTGCTAGCTTTTCTGAGAACCCTTTTCCAAACATTAATCCTCAACACACTTGTTTTGATGAGTTATCTACTGTACCATTTGATGAATACCAACAAACCCTCGATTCTGCAACAATTTTTAGTGAGTTTTGTGGTCCATTTGGAGATGATCAAACTATATCAGCTCCAGAACACACTGATTCTTCTAACAACATGCTTGATACACCTCCATTCTTTCCTTGTCAAGAAGAGTATTCATTGATGTCCATTATGGATGAGTTGGAAGTGAAAGCAGGTGGTGATTCTTGTAAAGTGGAGCCATTTCAGTCTACTGAAGTTGCTACTTTTCAGATGGGGAGTAGCATTGAGAGAAAGAGTAAAATCAAGAAAGTAGATGGACAGCCTTCTAAGAATCTGATGGCTGAAAGAAGGCGAAGGAAGCGGCTCAATGACAGGCTTTCGATGCTTAGATCTGTTGTTCCTAAGATAAGCAAGGTACCCTTGTGTGTGTGTGTTCATAATTGCTTAAATCTGTTGTTCCTAAGATAAGCAGGGTACCCTTGTGTGTGTGTGTGTGTGTGTTGTATTACAAGTGTTTTTTTTTCTGTTTTATCAAGAATTAGATGAAAATCTTGGAAACTTTAGTTTGTTTTATAATTCAAACACATGAGTTTGAATTAGATGGAAATGTGTGTTGCAAGAATTAGCTGAAAAAATATAATTTAGAGCAAAAAGTAATCAGATGAATTTTACAGAAGTTGCAGTTAAATTATAAGTGTGTGGGTGTGTGTTTAAGACATTAAGTTTTCAAGAATTATACGAAAATCTTGAGAATTCCAGTTTGTGTCATTAGTGGGGTGGGGTCTAACTTCATTTGCTACACTTTTTTGTCCTCTTGAAAATTACTATGCAGATGGACAGGACATCAATACTTGGAGATACTATAGACTACATGAATGAGCTTCTGGAGAGAATAAGAAAATTGCAAGAAGAAAATGAGATTGGCTCCAATGATCATCACCACCAGCTAAGCTTAACAAGCATTTTTCAAGATGTTAAGCCTAATGAAGCTCTTGTCAGAAATTCTCCAAAAGTATGTACCCCTCTCTCTCTCTCTCTCACACACACACAGAGTATAATATGGCCTTAAAATCATACTAATAGCATAAATTTTGCATTTTATATGAATGAGCAGTTTAATGTGGAGAGGAGANCCTCTCTTTCTCTCTCTCTCTCACACACACACACACAGTATAATATGGCCTTCAAATCATACTAATAGCATAAATTTTGCATTTTATATGAATGAGCAGTTTAATGTGGAGAGGAGAAACATGGACACTCAAATTGAAATGTGTTGCGCTAGTAAGCCAGGGTTGTTACTATCAACTGTGACTACATTAGAAGCACTAGGTCTTGAGATTCAACAGTGTGTTATCAGCTGCTTCAGTGACTTTGGAATGCGTGCTTCTTGTTTAGAGGTGCATTCACTTTAGTTGTACATCTACTATTAACTTTAGTGGAACCCCTTTGCCGACTTGCATAATAATCTCATTCATATTTTTGCAATGTTATATATAGGGACTTGAGCAAGGAAGAAATCTTTCAGAAGATATAAAGCAAGCATTATTTAGGAATGCTGGATATGGGGGAAGATGCTTGTAGGAGGTGTATTATTAATATTATTATTATTACTGGCCATGGAATGTGTAAGGTACGAGGGAAAATAAAAAGGGTACTAAAGCTAGTGGAGAAAATTTATGTATGAGATTATTATTATTCTTGTTGTTCTAGAAAATTGATATATATAATGTTTAGGAGCTGCAAAAGTGAGGCTACTATGGTGTTCTTAAATCTTGTCATGGAAAAGACTCAACTTTTTCGGAATAAAGAATTATTTGTATGGTATGTTGATTCAATGGCATCATATACAATTATTTTCAATTTCAGTGATGTGTATGTTTTAAAAAACATTCCCCGCAAAAATTAAGAAATTGTAATGAAATTAGGGCACATTTTACTTGTGACTACCCTACTTAATTATTAACAGAACTGTGTCTGTTAGTTTGGTAATTTTATTTTTTATTTTTATCACTACTGTGTAGTTTGTGGTAGTGGTACTATATAGTTCAAAAAAGATAAAGCACATAAAAGCAGGAAGAATACTGGTGAACTGAATTGAATAAATACATCGAGGAAGAAACAAACACATTGGAGACTAGTTCATCTAATGCACAAGACAATTAGACCAGTACATTAGAAACATGAAAATTGCAATTGCTTCGTAAGTTCGTATCATGGATAAAATCCTTGCCAAGCACCTGTGCTTTTCCTCTCCAATCTCAGAGTCTGAGCTGAATCTGAGAGTAAAAAGTGGGGACGAAACTCTTGTCAAGGATAGGCTACCAACCATGTTTTTATTTGATTAAACCGTTTACTCAGCAACAAATAGAATGAAACCTTTTTTTCCTGTTAAGTATAACGAAACCTAATTTTCATTTACTCAACTCTCCCCAGCCTCCCCGTCTATGGATGTGCTCCTCCATGCTACTAGCTCCTCTCCAAAAGCAGACATTGCAATTTTGGTTCTCCACCTCAATACCCCTTTAGGCTCAAGTTGAGCCGAAACGCCCCTTTCTGATAATTAATGCACTATCGTTCTTGTAAACAATATTAGAGCCTTTATTAGGCAAAGAGTCCATAGCTCTCAAAAATTCCGAAACACTTGACTTGATAACTGCTTTTCTTTTAAAGAACAATGTAAAGAGGTCAGGCCACAGCAAGCATCAAGATCTTGAAATAATCAGTATATTAATTACAGAAGTAACATTGTTTCAGAAACCGCCCACTGAGAAGCAGGTCTGATATCATTCATTACATTGATCAACATCACTCACTGACCAAAACAAGCCCAATCTGCTAATTACACCGAGGCGGTAGAGATTCAATAGAACCCATGGGAGACTTGATGAATTGTACAGTATAAAACCATAGATGCAAGGAAGTAAATGTTGACCCAGGGGGACTTCTATTTGTTAATCTATCCAGATGAAGATTACAACAGCTCAAACATGATGAAAGGATGAGGAATTTCTCTCTTATTCGGACTCCAATTGATGATAATCAGTTCTATTAAAATAAACTGGAAAAATGTGAAAGGAGCTTACTTCTGGTTCTGCTCCACCTTAGCTCGAACCTTTTGTTCCAGAACTGATATCTCAGTTTCCAGGCTGAACATCCTGTTAAGGGCATGCATATTCTCCAGTGTCTCGGACAAAGTCCGGCTGTCACTTCCATCACATCTCAGGTGTTGCATGGGACCATGGAGAAGCTTATTCACGATACCCCGGCTAAGATCATCGGCTGCTTTCTTTGTTTTCTTTGTGACTTCATCACCCATTTTTGACATACATTTATCCAGCTCTGCCAGTCTGATTCTTTCAGCATAGGCTCGTAATTTCTTGATGGTAGGAACAGTTTCTAGTGAATCTCTCCAGGCTTCAAATTGCTTTGATTCCTCAGCAATAATAGACTGAGCTTCCATTGCTTTTCTATGTCGATCCTCCTTATTTGCAGCGACAACCTCCTTAAGGTCATCCACATTGTAAACTCGTGCAGTCTCAAGCTCCTTGATGCAAGAACCAACATTTCTAGGAACAGAAATGTCAACAAAAAGTCTCACAGATCCAACACCTGAACCAACAGGCGGAAGATCTGCTACATGCTCTTTGCAAAATAATAGGGTTTCTGAAGCTGTGCTGGTAAAGATAACATCTGCCTCTGCAGCAGAGGCTAGCATTTCTGTAAGGGGTTTGTATATTATCTCAATACCCTTCAACTCTTCACGGATGGCAGTTACTCTCTCCTCACTTCTATTCACAACCACCATTTTAGTGCATCCTTTGGCTACCAAGTGTTTAATCACAAGCTTTCCCATCTTCCCTGCACCTACTACCAGCATTCTAGCAGTAGTGTGGGAGGTTTTAGGAAGCTTCATTAATGCTAGTTCCACAGCTGCCGAGCTGACGGAAACTGCCCCTGATGCAATATTTAGCTCACTTCTAACCCTCTTTCCGACAGTGATTGCATGCTTGAACAACCCACTGATGTTCCTCCCAAAGCCTACCACTCCTTGCCCAACTTTGACAACTTGTTTCACCTGAGCAAGAATTTGACCCTCTCCTAACACCAGTGAATCAAGCCCGGCTGATACTTCGAAGATGTGCTGGGTAGCATCATTATTATACAGCAAAAATCGGTGCTCACAAAGGTCCGAAGCAGAAACCCCACTTGTCTGCCAAAATAAAAACATGCTCTGAAGTGGTTNAAACACTTTATAAACCACATGATTAACAGATCAAAGAAGCTTTAATCTTATTCTACGAAAAGATTAATAATTTAATATAAAGACTAATTTGTTGCTGACAAGTTGAAAAATCCCAAATAGCAAAGACAAATGAGAGAACATGAAACAAAAGCAAAACTTGTTATACAACACAACACACAATCATTATACACGAGTCCAAACATACAAGAGCTAATAACAGACTGACAGGGGAACAGCATTCTTCACTTTAGAAACTGTTGGAAGATGAACACCAATCTATTTAAGAAATGGACTATCAAACATAATAATCTTCTATTGGATTGCGTTTATAAGCAATGATTAATCATAACAGAAAATATCAATTGAAAAGTGAAATATAGGCCATAAACTAATCAAACCATTAACCTTAAAGTTCTAGGAAGGGGTCTTAATCGAATCGTATATTAAATTTAACACCATTAAATTCATTCAGACAGCAATCACTCATAAAAATTCAGAATGATAACATGAAAGAAATGAAATACAAAATCTAGTCCAATTTGAATAATAGTAAACCAAAGCAAGGTAATACACAAAATTCAAATATCAAACACATTGCACACTACCAATGCAAACACACAGAGAGAGGGGGGGGAGGAGATTACTGTCAGCAGCAGAAGATTTGAGCTGTTCAAGAGCGGAGAGACTTGAAGAAGAAGAAGGGGGGATAGTAGCAGCAGCAGTAGTAGTGTTGTCATTAGTTGTTGTGTGAACAACCTCACACCTGAGACCATTACAATTTCTGGCTCTTCTAGGCATGCAGAACACGCGGTCAATTTGATGATGATGAAACGGAGATACCGATGCCGATGATGATGATGAAGCAACATTTCCGAGGAATATATTGTCCAGTTTTGGGCCAGCAAAGGCGGTCGAGACTGCCATCTTCTATCTTTTAGATATAGGAGAGACACACAGAGAGAGATTAATCGAGAGAGAGATACTGGTCGAGAGAGAGATGTGAATGGCTGCTGTTGTCTGATTGGTTTGTGTTGTGTTCGGTCCTTTATAATTTAGGATCACCAGTTGTAATATTTGCAACGCGCGTGTGCCATACACAATATGGAATTTTATTTTATACTCGTATATATTCTGTTGTATCTTAATATTATCTTGGATTTTAGATTTTCTGTCATCTCATTGGCTGATGCTATCACGTTTTATCCATACCGCACCTACACAGTACACTCTTTGTATCCTTGTTCTTTTCCTTTAAAAAAAAATATAGTTAACAACTTAATTTTAGTATATATCTTAAATATTATTAATCTCCGTCACCTATTATCTTATTTAGTTACTCAGATCAATAATATTCAACATTTTTAGATATTGATACTATTATTGTTAGAAAAATGGAAAGTTTAAGACATATTTTATATATGTTCTTGACGTAATTTTCGGTAACTAATTAATGGAAGTTGTTCTTGAGTACTTAAACTTTCATGATTGGATCTAAGACATTTTCTTAGTGTAATCCATAGATAAATTGAGTAAAAGTTGCTAGTTTCAAATGAGTTAAATGTGATTGTCCTACATAGAGAATGCAATATGGGTGTGGGTGTTTTATATGCATATATGTGTAAGAGTAGTGTCAACTACTAAGACATGTGAATGTGCACGGTGTAATTGTGTGCTCTCGCGCACACACGCGCCACGCCTCGCCTCGGGTCGAAGGGCAAATGTATCGGCGTCTCGCGTACGAGAGGCGACCTCTTTTAATATGGATATTGAGTCAGTGTGTAACTTGTCAGAGTTTACAAAGCTGGGTCAGAGTTTCTGATGGACTAGCTAATCAGAGTTTAACCTAATGGTCAATAAACTGACAGAGTTTATAAACTCTGATGGGCCAATTTAGCTAAACTCTGATGGTAGTTACAAACTTTGCTCATTCTGAAATATATTCTATTAAAGTCAGAATAATTATTTTAATTAATATTTTATCTGCTGTTACGTTTTATTGTATTATATATACAGAAAAACGTTGGAGATAAAGAGAGACAAGTGACAATTTTGAGAAAATCCTAGCAGCCATACTATGTATCTCTTACATAAGAATTCATACAGATTGACATAGATTTTCTGGGCGAACTGAAGTGCAGATCGCTGTTGAGTGCTATGTATTCTTGCAAGACTTGACGACTCAGCAGTTTTTTTGGTTCTATTTGTGTATGTTTAAAGCTTCTGTTAAAACTAAGTATTCTATCTTTTCTCTTGTCTTTGCAATTACTGATTTATATATCTCGTTTCTACATTCGTGCTTTGTTTTGTTAATTGGTTTAATCTGCTTGTTCTTGTTAAATTATTTATATAACTGTCTCATTGTTGTATTTAGTTTTGAATTAAACCCAACAATTTATATGCTCTTTCTTTTTTATTCTTCTAAAAACTGATTGATTATTAATACTTTTTATGATATATAAGAAATGATATTTATACTGCTGCTAATCGTGTATATTAATAAAAGAGGAGAAGATTATGTTGAAAATTACTTGCATCTAAAGTTGGGATGATACGAAAACGTCAACTAATCTGAAGTGTTTGTAGTGAATAGAGAGGAGTTTGTGAATTAGATGCTTTATCTTGGCACTTAACTGTCCACTAATCACTCATTTCATTAAGTATCAACGCATTAAGACAATTTTAAATTGTTCTTGTAGATAATATTTTATTATTTTATTCATATAAAAAATGGCTGTGGATGTATCCAAAGAATTGAAAGAGATAAGGTGAGAGAGAGGGGATATGTGAAGGGTTAAAGCATGTGATGGAGATTGCTTCATTGGATTTCAGGGGCTTCATTTGCCACAAACCCATTGTGACCCCTTGAGTTGTACTAACTTTCAACATACATGGGACCTGCAAATCTTCGTGCATGGCTGTCCATTTTCTCCGCATGAACATTTAAATTATTATTATAAGAATAAAAATAAATTTAAATTATATAAATAAAATATTAAAATAAAAATGGTTACAATAGGTTGAATTCAGAATTATGTTACACTCCTATCCTATGTCACAAATTCCTTATACACTTTTTGATCAACTCGAAGATGCTTTAAATCGAAGTTGTAGAAGGTGCAGGTACAGGTGAATTAGGGTTTTTAGTTTTTGGGTCGTAGCAGTTGAAAGTGAGAAGTGAGTTTTTAGTCGATGCTTTTGGATTTTGGTTTTTGTGTGAGTTTTTGGGCATGTTTAAAGGAAAATGTTAGAGGCCAAAAAAGAACCCTAAAACTTAATTGTGTATATATATTGAGTAAACAAATTGGACCTGCCTGCGAACAGCAAAACACAATAACACATGCATACATACATTTCTTAGTACTGGGAATTGGCTACGAAGACTAGAAATATGATCATCCAAGTCAGACTGCATCGGATCGATAAGCAACTGAATTTCTTCTGTATTTGTTCCTGACCTTAATCCTTCACTTTATTCACACACAACCAGACCAAAATCAATTGAACAACTGTATATGATTAGAATTGTGCAACAAAATAGGTAATAATTAAACAATCAGATTGTCAGGCATAATCTCAAACTTTGCACTTGTACATAACGTAGCGATCCAATGGTACATATATATTTCGTGCATCGGTTCAAATCGCATCTTTTNTGAGTAAACAAATTGGACCTGCTTGCGAACAGCAGAACACAATAACACATGCATACATACATTTCTTAGTACTGGGAATTGGCTACGAAGACTAGAAATATGATCATCCAAGTCAGACTGCATCGGATCGATAAGCAACTGAATTTCTTCTGTATTTGTTCCTGACCTTAATCCTTCACTTTATTCACACACAACCANATATTCACACGCAACCAGACCAAAATCAATTGAACAACTGTATATGATTAGAATTGTGCAACAAAATAGGTAACGATTAAACAATCAGATTGTCAGGCATCTCAATCTCAAACTTTGCACTTGTACATAACATAGCGATCCAATGGTACATATATATTTCGTGCATTGGTTCAAACCGCATCTTTTGATTTGCGTTTTTTAAACCTTCTAATCTTCTATGAGGTGAATTTAAACAACCCGGGAATCAGGCTGAGAGTAAAAAATTATTCCTTTTATGCAAATTAATTTTATATGTTGTTATAATAGACAACTTACTTGCGACTTTACAATTTTTTTTAATCATAAGTGGTTATGTTAAACGGTTAATAAGTAGGATATAAATATGTTAGTCATATCCTTGGTCGCAATAGAATATTGGTTTGGTTTTTTTTAGTGTATGCCTATGAACACATATTAGAAACTTAATTTTCAAAATTTTATTGATTCTCTATACATTAATAGCGATGGACTCCTCCAAAAGTCAAACTCATCAAAATTTGTGCTTAATGTGTGCCCATAAACACACGCTAGAAAGACCCATAGAATATATCCGAACTAATAGTTCTAAATGACTTGTATTTGTCTGGTACAATGAAGTTTTTAATTTAAACTTTTCTGTGTGTGTTGCAGTTTAGTAAGAGTACTGCTATTAGTAATTTCTTAGCTACTCCATTGGCAGGCTAAAATTATTCACTATGGATTATGCCGTTCCTATGCAAATAGTATAATGCTAAAAAACTCACTTCATTAGACAACTCCCATCCCCCACTCATACAGAGACGAACTCTAGATCCCATTAGACAACTCCCGTCCCTCATTCATACAGAGGCGAACCCTAGACCCCAACTACAACTGATTACCAATGAGTCAAACAGTCAATGAGTCTTGTATCTCTAATACACTAGCAGATTTTACCACTATATTTGTAGAAATTTTGAAAGACTAATAAGAGATTCCTTAAAAAATTACAATGCCTGCAATATCACATCAACATATTTAAATATAGAACACTCAGTTTAAAAGAATTAAATCACAATTACAATTGAAATATATTTAAAAGATTATAAAATATATATGAGAAAAAAGGGCTTGAGACCACCCTTAGGTGAATTGGCTGAGGTTATATATATAATATTTAAAATGTTATAAATTAATTCGGATAACCCCAAAATTTAAAATAAAAAAATTGAAATTTTAAAATATTATAATATACATTTCAAATACCGAAACATATTTTATTGGATCAATATCCAAATAATATATTTATATGAATATTCTAACCTAATGTTCTCCACGTACAAAGCCTTTATATATCGAATCAGCTCCGGTCTCCTCCTCTATCCACTTAATTAATCACAAACTAACAGCCTTGAGCATGTCTTGGGATAAATTCATCTCCTGAAGAGCTCAGATGTCGTCGTTTTAGCGGTGGAAGAGACGGTGGTTGTCGAGTCTCTAGCACTAAAAGATTACATGATTGACAACATTTTATCGGAGGATTCAGAGATTGAAAAGGGGATTTCAATAGTGTAGAGCGAAATAGAAAGGAATATTAGACAAACGTTCGCAATGTACGTGCAGTAAGAATTGACATATGAAACCTTGATTGAAGGATCAATAAAGATGAGATGATCAACCAAGCTTTCAAAAACTTCATTCCCTGCATAATCACGTATCCTTGGTTCTTTGGTTCTGTTTCAAAAGTAACCAAATAGATTAATTTAATATATTCAACACATAAACACACATTATAATAACAATATCAGGTAATTAAAAAAATATTATTTTACCTGTAGTAATTAAATCAAGTAGGGACTTGATTCCGTTGATAATTTCACCATTATGAGAACAAATATCAAAACAACACTTTTTTAAACGTGTCTACAATGGTACCAAAATATATGTAAGAGAATGACCATTACACATAAAACCACTATTTTACAAAACTCAATACCTAAATCAAATGATAATATATTTCTCCGCAAATAAAACAATAAAAAAACATAATTAATAGGATATTTTAACATCAATTGATAAATTGACTCCTATAACAAACACCGATTTCATAAACCACATACACAAAAACCTTTTCATTGAAACAGAAGGCAAGAATATCAGAAATATCTTTACTAACGATGCTCAATCTTGGCCGCATGTCCAATCTCATCCTCAACCATTGGTGACGCCGATTGCCCAGTTTGCTGTTCTTAACAATCAAGTAAAACAAACACAGAAATCATAAATTCAAGTCAAAGAGTAGTAAAACTAACCAATCTAGTTGAGCATTAGAAAAATATCTTATGCAAAACACAGAATTGAACTAAACCATTAGCATATAGTAAACACAGAGGCAATTTCAGTTTATGATATGAAAATGAATGTATTTTCACAATCCCCTCTTTATTTCTGTATAATTGATTGTCACTCTTTCTCTGTCTACGGTTTCTATCTCTAATCTGTCTCTCTCTTTTATGTCTTATGTCTCTCTCGACCCTAAACTCGGTGTATCTACCTTAATAATTTGTTTAATTTAATTGTTATTCTGCAATTATAACTAGAAAACACCAAAAATAGTCTCAAAGAGTTGATGAATCCAAATATACAGCCATTTTAAAGTGTATACAAGAAGGATTATGACTCTTGTTGCAAAACATAACAATCAAAAGGTATGATGGAATACATTTAGCATCATTATTTAATCAGTTGGGTCTAATACACAACATAACGCAACCAGAAGCTAGAATGGAACAAAGAATAAGTCGAAAGTAAAGATATTATATCAATGGCATTTCATCTACGTCACCTGAAAAATTAACAATTGTTTACAAGTGAGATATATAATCAAATTAAAAGAAGTTGTTCATAATTAAAATTGAACATTATATCCATAACTATAAACACACAAACAAACCTTGTTCAGTGCGGTGATCACTACTAGTAGTAGCATGTGCCATATCCAAGTTCGATTCCTTGAAAACATCTGAAACAGACTCCAACCTCTTATCTACCATGCCCAGTTGTCTTGGTATTCAAATCACTCTGCTTCAAAATTCGATCACATACACACAATCAACTACACTATAACCGTAATTATAATAAAGTATTACTCATATATCAATCCTATTGGAATTAGGAATTAGGGATCTGATCCGTGATAATCGATTTATTTATCCGCTATAATTTTTCACGAATAGTCAGGTAAAATTTTTATAAATCCAGGAATCACGTCCTGTTTATGAAAAAGAACTGCGGATAGATGGTCAACTATCTCTTATCACGAACCAAAACCCTCAAAATTAAATTTCTCCAATTGTAAGTAATAACTTACGGTTATCCATTTTTTTGACTAATTACAAAATGAATCCGCTATAATTTTTCACGAATAATCAGGTGAAATTTTTATAAATCCAGGAATCACGTCCTATTTATGAAAAAGAACTGCGGATAGATGGTCAACTATCTCTTATCACGAACCAAAACCCTCAAAATTAAATTTCTCCAATTGTAAGTAATAACTTACGGTTATCCATTTTTTTGACTAATTACAAAATGAATCCGCTATAATTTTTCACGAATAATCAGGTGAAATTTTTATAAATCCAGGAATCACGTCCTATTTATGAAAAAGAACTGCGGATAGATGGTCAACTATCTCTTATCACGAACCAAAACCCTCAAAATTAAATTTCTCCAATTGTAAGTAATAACTTACGGTTATCCATTTTTTTGACTAATTGCAAAATGAATACACATTTTTTCAACTTAAAAATTATTTATAATAAATACCCTGCAATCTAAAAGAAAGTAGATAACCCATCCTGTTTAAAAGATCCGAATCAAATGAAATAAAGCAACAACAGCTGTTGAATACACACACAAAATCACAAAACCCTAGGGTTTAAATTTAGAAGAAGAAGAAAGATGAAAATAGCAGTAGAAGGATGTATGCACGGAGACCTAGACAACGTTTACGCCACTCTATTACACTTACAACAATCAGAAAACACTCAAATTGATCTTCTTCTCTGTTGCGGTGATTTTCAGGTACTTATCTATATATGCGCGCGTGTGTGTTATTTAAGTTTTGTTTTGATATTATGTTAATGTATAGTGTGATTAATTACAGGCTGTTAGGAATGAGAATGATTTGGAGAGTTTGAATGTTCCTGCTAAATTCAAGTCCATGAATTCCTTCTGGAAGTATTATTCTGGACAGAAAGTTGCCCCGATTCCCACTATTTTCATCGGTGGCAATCACGAGGCTTCTAATTATCTCTGGGAACTGTGAGTCATTTTATTTCTCGATATATGATGTTTTAACTTCCATAACGTAGAGGAATAGATAGGGACTATGTTTGTTGATACTTAGCGGAAAAATACAGAGTATAAGGTTGCTGAAACTCTGAAAGTGTTAATAAATGACTCACACGTTTGAGTAAGAATATATTGGTTATAAAGTTTCATTGTTAATTTCGTCGTGAAGTTTGAGTGGTAGTGGCTGCTACAGAGTTTTGTGATCAGATAATCGCGAGTTAATATGGTTTGATAGTGTACGTCATTGATGTATGCTAATATATTTTTCAGATATTATGGAGGATGGGCGGCGCCTAATATATACTTCTTAGGGTTTGCTGGAGTGGTCAAGTTTGGAAACATTCGCATAGGTGGTCTATCTGGAATTTACAATGAACGTCATTACCAATTAGGTTGGTTATATGTTCCTCCTTTGATTAGTAATAATGGAGTTAGCATTTTTAATTGAAGGAATTTATTCCATATTCACAAACAATTTGTGGAAAATTACCATATTACATGTATATATGAACATGGTATAAATATGCAAGCCAAGGCAACATTAGAGAACAAGAAAATAAGCATCATAACTTCTGTATATGTAGGACACTATGAAAAGCTTCCATATAACGAAGGGCATATCAGGTCTATTTACCATGTTCGTGAATACGATGTTCATAAGCTCATGCAAGTTGAGGAACCAATTGACATTTTTCTTACACATGATTGGCCTTGCGGTATCACTGACTATGGGAATTGGAAAGAGCTTGTTCGTCGAAAACCATACTTTGAGAAAGAGGTAATTCTGGATTTCTATATCATAATGTGATATGAATGCTTTGTAATTCTTTTGTTTAAAAATACATGTTTTTAATTTGTATTGTGTATGACTGTATGGTACAGGACAGTTAGACTTCTTATTATAAAACGTGTAGTATAGGACTAGGTGGAAATCTGAATTCGTATTAACAGGACTTCTTCTTGCAATGTGGCCTCTTCCACACTACAATCCCTACATTGCACCAAGTATTAGTAAGCTTTCCCTGTATTTTTAGTGTCCTGGTATGCTAAGACTCCCCACTCTTCCAACATTCCTTATTTGTATGCTTGAAGTCTAGAACTACTCGAGTCTGATTTTTATTTAGGCCCAAATGTTCTTTGTGTGTGTGTTGGGACTATGTATATGGAAATGGGATGTATTCTGATTATAAGAGTACTGATGAATCCAGCTTGTAAGCTGCAGGGTGTATAGTTAGTCAAAGGTTGATCACATTGGCTTTGAAAAGATAAATTAAGCCGGTATGAGTGTGACGGAATACATACTTTACTACCTAATATTCTTTCTTATAGTACCTCTCCTGATACTATGAGACCTTACATGTAGTTATTGGAACTGGTGTACAGTGTACTGTACAATGTATTGTAGATTTCAGAATTTTGGATTTGTGATCACTAAAATATATTAACCAAACAGATTCAGGACAGAACTCTGGGAAGTAAACCTGCTGCAGAATTACTGCAAAAACTAAAACCTCCTTACTGGTTTTCAGCTCATCTTCACTGCAAATTTGCAGCACTAGTACAACATGGAGAAGGTGGTCCAATGACTAAATTTCTTGCACTTGATAAATGTCTTCCAGGTCGAAAGTTTTTGCAGGTTTCTACTGAAATACTTGCATGTAGACTTCTTAATTGTGATTATTTATATATATTTTTACTTGTAGCTAATATTTGGGTAAAAAATTCCGAGCCTTCTAGATTGTTGAAATCGAATCAGAGCCAGGACCCTATGAAATTCAGTTTGATGAAGAATGGCTGGCTATAACTCGGAAGTTCAATTCCATATTTCCTTCAACTTCCAAACCTGCAAATTTTGGGTCTGTAAATTCTAGAGAGATGATTGTCCCTGGATAATTTTGTAATATGTGGTAAGTTGGTAACTCTTTTCTTGTTACGGTCTCAGGGAAGTACAGCTGGACAAGGAAGAATGTATGCAATGGATTAGGGACAAATTACAACAAAGAGGAGCTAAACCATTTGAATTTTTACAAACTGTTCCCGGATATGATCCTTCTCAATCTTCTTCTCATGGTTCATATACTGGTAAAGAGTTAAAATCTTTGCAATATATCATTGTTCTTTTCAGTTCATCTATTGTAGTCTAATGTCCCTCCCTTCCTCGCTATAGTCTATATATATAAGATCTTTCTCATGCTGTAAAAAACTTTCTAATTTCTATTCTATTGGAGGTGGCTATTGCTTTTAATCTTAAAATCTGCTGTTTATTGTGAACATGTTTTCCAAATACTTTCCGACACTATGATTTTGTAATATCCCCACAGCAATGCTAGATCTGTCTCCATTATACTCCACGCTGTTTGTTTTTGTTAATAGCCTGTTGTTACGTAAATGAACGGCTAAGAACCCGTTCTGCATATAATAGGTTGATTAATACAGCAATCATTTTGTGCTGTTGTAATGATGCTTTAGAATTTAACATTTTATGCAGCACACCATGTTGAAATGCTAGTTTACAGGCATATGCTAACAATGTAAGAATGTAACTTCAATTTTTTATTTTTCCGCAGGACCTCATCGAAACCCTCAAACCGAAGAGTTTTTACAGTTTCTGGAACTCAAGTATTTTCTTGATAATACATTGGAAACAAGGGATCCAATCCATAGTCCAGCCTCATTTTTTGCAAATGGTACTAGACGCTCTTTAGCACTTTTCTCACACTTGTGCGAAAGTATTATACTTTTTTTATTCTTTTAATGTTTAGTACATGTTTAACAAAATAGATGCATGATTATGCCTTTCAAGTTACTAATAGCTCTAAAGATTGCAAATCACTCCCCTCCTGTCCTGTATCATTCTATGGATGTAGGACATACTTTGTTCTATTTTATAAAAATATGTGAGTTACTCAGTTGACAACAGTCTGACAGAGTGACAGGTGTTTGGAAGTGAATGACAATATAGTTTTGTTTCTGTGGAAATTTGGTATCTCACTGTCAATAAATAGTAAGTACGGTAAACATAATATAAGTTCAATATAAGGCAGTGTACGGAGCTACTGGAGGCTTGGAATATTTGAGTTTCAAGAATTTCAAATTTCCGATCTATATACATGGTTTTGCTTTCTTAGCCGATGAAACAGTATCTATCATTTGATGATTATGTTGACGTTGGTTATGTTCTTGATCTTGACATCTTCGCTACCTGTTTTACGTTTGCTTTAAGTTGAAGTAAACATGCAACCTTTTTATTTTGATTTCATTGAGTAGTTGGCTACAGTTTGCCATGCTCTTACTGTTTTGTGAGAGTTAGTATCGTCTTAATTGAAAGGGCATCTCTAATCCATCTATGCTAATCTTTTGACTACTCCAGGTTCAAATGTAGGCCCATCTGATCATAATTATGAAGATATTCCAATTGACGATGTGGATGAATTGGAAGAACTTTCAGACGTCAATAATGCAGATACCGTGAAGGAGCTTTCGTCGAGTGTCCACTAAGGTAACACTTGTCACCCCCTTCTTTTTTGTGATGAATGGTTACCTGGTTATTGTACAAGTAATGGAAAGGTGAAAAGAAGCTAATGGTAAAACCGTAAAAGCTACATGTATGCGGTGGGAGCAGCTGAACCTGTCGAATTTATATACCAATTCTTATATCTGTCAAATTTGTCAAGGGAAAAAAACTTCAAGCAACATAACAAACTGAACTCGCATAAATTTTGGTTGTTTTCTAATGAATAGGGACTAATTGAATTGTAATTATTTCACTAAAATTTCACTCACATGTTACTCCCAACTTATTTGTACCTCTCTATTTTATATGCTATATTAAGTAATTTATAAATTGATTTATATTTTATGTAAACGGTCAAAAAGTAACATCTGGACAAGCATGTGACAAGATATTGCGTTCTGAATAGATATATGGAGTATATGAGTAGGGGGGAAGTAATCTTACTCATTCTTTTGAATTGGAGTGAAGTCTAGTTTAACCTAACACTTGTGGAATGGAGTAAAGGAAAAAATGAAAATAATGCACGGAAGTCCTGAAATTAGTTTTGATTTTATTCTAATCCCATCTCATTCTGCTCTTCTCAACGACTTGACTGTTATAAAATAGGGATCCTTTAATTGATATCGACTCTATGGTTAGGAGGAGGTTTACACTTGATCCTGATCAAACGAATATATATACACACCAAATTTTATGTTCGGCTTGTGCGCCTTTTACATTGTAGAGTGTAGACCACAAGGCAAGGTGTATCAAGGAAAGAGGAACTGGGAATGAATGACTAAACTTTGACCGAAAATTAGAGATTATTCTTTTACAATTTTTGAAAATTAAAAGTTACATTTTAAAGTAGATTAAATATATTTTCTAATGATATATATTTTTTAATTTTTTAATTTTTTATAATTATATAATATATGCAATTTTCGGTCAAAACTTAGTTAAGTTGACCTCAAAAAATCAAACAAGACACTTGAATTGGGACGGAGTGAGTATGTATTAAATGGCTGGAGAAGGATCCTTTGTCCTATCATCTGCCACTAGTGGTTGGGGGTTCCTCAGACAATTGCAGAAGTTAGGATTGGAAGACAGATTTCTGAAATAATTTTTTTATAGTAATAGAAGCAACTTATAGAATTATTTGTATTTCATTCAGACCTTTTGCACTCATTTGACAATTTAGACTTTTTTAAATATTATACATTAGCACCCACAGAATAACTGATATGTCCTTTGGCGCTCTTCCAACTCTGGTCTTGGCAATCACGAGTGTTAACAATGCCTCAGAGACTTACATGCCTTTATTAAACTAAAATAAAATTTTGAATTTGCTTAAAGAAAATCTGGCAGCATCTTTATCTCCTTTAATTTTCTGCTGAACTAGACTTGATACACAAATTGGGCTGCTTTATGGATTCTTCTTTCCTGTAATAATGTCAAAAGTCCATACCCCATAATCCAGTAATTTTCACCTGTTAACTTGGGAGCTGATTGTATACCTGAGATTTTTTTTACAAGTTTTTGAAGTTGTGAAACAGGAAGATTAGATTAAACCATGGATAGTAGCCTTTGGTGGTAAAATTTTTTTATGCAACACACTCGTATTATAAGGACCATAAAATCTTGTCAAAGACTACCTAATTTTTGAAACAAATTTGTGGATATAGAAAATGTTAGGATCCATCATAAATACCAATTCCAAATCTGAAACTGGGGTAGACAATTCAAATTGAAATGTATGTCCAAATTCACTGCAAATATGTAGGTCAGCTACATCAAGGTTTGATTTGAGAACTATAATCACCCTATCCGAATTAGAACTATGTATTCAGTCGCAATAACTAAAATAATATGCATTCCTTACGTCCTTGTAGAACAAATCTTTATTTTCTTACATTTTTGTTTTATATGCTCCTCTTTCATATTTTTTCGATGTTCTTGTTTTCATTGGTAAAGTCTCTTTCCTCGCTGTACTTTAAATCTATTAATACAAACTTTTTCTAAAGGTGCATTTAGGAATTTCATGTGTACGGCCGCCACCCTCACATCTATCGGTGTCTACGGGGGAAATTAGATTTGTCAGTTCATCCTATCGGTTCTCAAAAAATTTGTGCACATTACTTTGTCATCTGTTGACAAGTGCCCAGCAACAATTGTGTTTGTGTTGAGTTTCAAATGATCACGAGGCCCTTTTATCTGTGAGCTATTTGAAATGGATGACATCAGACTCCATAGTTGATATCCAAATGGCTCCTCCATTAGGGGCCAAATAGAGTTAGAAAAATGCAAAAGTATGCTCAGCCAGAGTCCTGAATCATCTAAATGAAATGTAAATGGTATGTTATGGCCATATACATAATTTTATAGAATGTAATGCTAATCTGCCAGAATATCAAGGGCCTTCTCTGCAACCATGTTTATCAGTATCAACTTTTAATAGGATTTCTGCAATGGTAGCAAACATTAATACAAGGAACAGTATAGGCAAATACAAACAGCCTATGTTCAAATGTCATACTGTAATATATTCTACTGTTCAACAGTAAGCATGAAAGAAAAGGAAATGCAAAGATTGCGAGTAGAAAGATATCTATGATAAAAATAAACATAAAATGGTCCAAGCTTTTCGTAGAAATGAAAAGAAGAGCAACAACAACTTTTCATTGAACTGTATTTTAATTGGCAGAAACTATTGTTTAGAAAATTGACCATGCTCATATTAAGCAAATTTAGTATCTATAGAAACTCTATGGTACCATAATTACCATTACTAGCAAGAGCCTACCATTATTGTTTTAAAAGTACTGGAGAATCAAACAGTAGAGTGAAAAGATATTACCGACTGTTATATATTAAGGCTCCGTTTGTTATTGCTGTTGCAGACAGTTATAGCAGTTTTTTGCTGAAAAACTGTCAGAAATGTGTTCGGTAAATTATAAAAATTGCTGTGTGAAAAAACGTTTTTAGTCTAANTGTTTGTTATTGCTGTTGCAGACAGCTATAGCAGTTTTTTGTTGAAAAACTGTCAGAAATGTGTTCGGTAAATTATAAAAATTGCTGTGTGAAAAAACGTTTTTAGTCTAAAAGCTGTTGTTAGCAAAAGTATGTCATCCATGTTTTTGGAAAAAGCTGTTTTCAGCTTTTGCAGGAAGTAGTTATCAGTTTCATCATCAAACCTTCTCAAAAACATTATTTTTATATATTTATATCTCAAAATATGTATAAATCAAAAAAATTATCAAACAGTTATCTGATTTTTCTGACAACACTTTTTCCACCAGCACTTTTTCTCACAGTATAACAGTTTTCAACAGCACTCCCAAACGGAGGCTAAGTGAAAATGTATCTGAAGTTCAGACTCAATTTGCATTGACAAGGTAAATTTTGTGTAACTTGACAGATAACAAATAGATAAATAATTCGTTACATTACATATCATTTATGCTTCTTGAGTTGATTAAAAATGTGAACGGGGAAAGCAGACCCAAGTCATTACTCATATATGAGTCGGTTAAGGTTTNTATAAATCAAAAAAATTATCAAACAGTTATCTGATTTTTCTGACAACACTTTTTCCACCAGCACTTTTTCTCACAGTATAACAGTTTTCAACAGCACTCCCAAACGGAGGCTAAGTGAAAATGTATCTGAAGTTCAGACTCAATTTGCATTGACAAGGTAAATTTTGTGTAACT
>QRFB01011436.1:0-27911 GCA_008931105.1 Oenanthe javanica
GAAGATGAGGAAAGGATGGAGCAGATGACGTGTCATAATGAGTGAGTTTATTATTATTATTATCAGAGGGAAGAAGAGGGGGATAGTGATTGAGCCTGAGGAGAGAGTCACTGTCAAGTTGTGTGATTAGGCTGCTGAAAACTGACGTGTCTGGGATCCCCAATCCTTGTGCCATCATTTCCAAGACTTGACATGCCACCTTCCTAACTGCTTCCACATATACTCTCACCACACAGCTGTCACAAAATACACACCCCCATTCACAATATATACAATATTAGTAGTACAGTAGAATGTACAACTACTCAATCGATCTATTATAGTAATATGCATAATGCATGCATGATATACTGTGTTATATATACAACCTCGAATATATTATCAAATTTAGTATTATTTCAGTTTTAAGCATTCATGCTTCCGAGAACTGTGTGTAAATTAATGGTTGGATTTTTAGCTTGAATTGGTAAAAATAAAGTGGTCATACAAAGGATTCCCTTTGTCATATATATATATATATGGCAAATTAAGTTCCCACTTGATCTGTTTACAGCTTGTTGATGTATGCTCCTGACTTGACAATCACATTCACCATCTTTCCTCATGTACCTACTCATGTTGCATCCACTTATCATCTCCCATCCCTATTACTCCGTGTGTATATATTTTAAAGAAATGTTATTTCCATAGCAGTTTTTTTTATTTACAGAGCAGTTTGTATTTGAATTGTGAATTTCTTGCATGCCAAGAGAGTCCGGAAATAAAAAAAAAACCTTTATAAATAACATTGCATTATTATAATTGCAGACTAAAGATCATGAGTATTACATGACTATAGTATATATATGTTGTCAATTATAACATAACATATTGTACAATGTTTGATACTTACTCCCTCCGTTTTTGGCACATACTGTACAATAAAAATTATGATTTTTAAAATTTTCTTTTTCTGAATTAAAATATGTAATTTATGTTTTAATTCAAAAAAATTATTATTTTTTATTATGAAATCAAAACACTTAAAAGTTTGTGTCAATAGTCAAATCGATCGTTTACGCAGAACTTAACTTGTATAGGTCATACGTGTGTGTAGAAGTGTAGATATAAAATGTACGCGTGTCATACAACTCATGCTACATTGGGTTCCGAAATACTCCCTCTGTCCCATTGATTTCTATACAAATCAATGGGACACGGAGACCAAGAAAAAGAAAAAAAAATGATAGTGTAATAGTAAAGTTAGGTAAAAAGTGGGTAAAGTGGTGGGACCTATTAATATTTAATAATAGATTTGAGATAGTGGAGGAAAGTAGTGGGTGTAATAGTATTTTTATATTATGAATTTGAGATAGTGGAGGAAAGTTAGTGGGTGTANCCAAGAAAAAGAAAAAAAAATGATAGTGTAATAGTAAAGTTAGGTAAAAAGTGGGTAAAGTGGTGGGACCTATTAATATTTAATAATAGATTTGAGATAGTGGAGGAAAGTAGTGGGTGTAATAGTATTTTTATATTATGAATTTGAGATAGTGGATGAAAGTTAGTGGGTGTAGTAGTATTTTTAATTATTAAAATTTTACTATTTTTGGAATATATACAAATGAGAGGGACATTCAAAAAAAGAAAGTATATAAAATTGAATGGGACAGAGGGAGTATATATTTAAAATTACTGCGAGGCACGTTAATCAATCATACAAATTTTTTACTCCGTAATTTGATCGGAGCAATATATGCATTATCTACTGGTGTATAAAGAATATGTATGCGCGACTCCAATTGTATAGATTATGACAGTCAAACCTTAGACCCTATCCTGGTTTTGTGGTCCATGCAGGCACGTGTGGCCCTGCTCTGGACCTCTAGTGTTTGAACATAGTTTCTGAATTAATAGTATATATGTATGCATCAGCTATTAATTAACAAGGTTCAAACTGAATTGACTAGCTAGTGGCTAGTACTCCCTCCGTCTCTTATTACTTTTCCTGTTAATCATGTGCACGTTTGCCAACACACACTTTTTGATCGTTAATATCTTTAATTTCGTATTAGTATTAAATATAAAAAATTTACTGTATTAAAGTACTTACAAATACGAATCAAACAAAATCACTCATGACTATATTTTGTCTTATAAATTATGTGTAAATTAGTAGTCAATCGCTTACAATNCCGTCTCTTATTACTTTTCCTGTTAATCATGTGCACGTTTGCCAACACACACTTTTTGATCGTTAATATCTTTAATTTCGTATTAGTATTAAATATAAAAAATTTACTGTATTAAAGTACTTACAAATACGAATCAAACAAAATCACTCATGACTATATTTTGTCTTATAAATTATGTGTAAATTAGTAGTCAATCGTTTACAATGAACAGTACAAAAAATCAAAACAGAAGAAGTATTTTGTGACGGAGGGAGTATATTCATTACGATATTTACCAAACGTACCTAAAAAACAACTTTTTTATTTCTTGATTCAAAGAAGAGAATTATTATGTTCCTTTAAAATTAGTACTGGTAGCTTCACATAAAGGCTAGAATCTAGAACCCTTTAAAGTAATTTCATGTTCACATAAAAAGGCTAGATGCTCTGAAGTTTTGTGATCAGATGTACCCCGTTGTACCCAAGTTCCCTGTATGTATGTATGTGATGGTCCAAGGGCATGCAAATGCTGAGACCGTACCTCCTTAAAGGTGTCAGTGGTACTCGTACAATCTCCAGCTAGCATGTATGCATTTATACATATAATATACTCTATCTCATGTGTATAGAAGAGCTAGCATTTCTCAAGTACAGCTAGCTTTTATGACATATTATTCTGATCACTCTGATTCTTACCTCTTGACACACTGAAAAGTGTTTCCCAGGCATGTTAGGATACACATACATTTATTTGGTTTGAAAAACAAGCCAGTTGTTTATGGATCTGCTGGACATTTCTGGTATCAGATCCTTAATTGTACCAAATCTAGCATATCATGATTATGAAAAACCTTATTAATCTTTAGCAAAATTACTCAAGCCATTCTTAGGTAGAACCATTCATTGGCTAAATAATAATAATATATTCAGCTCATAATATCTATTGCAGGTGACTGGTTTGTGTGTGTGCCTGTGTGCATGTATCTCTAATACTGTATTTTTAGGTCTATGACACTATGACAGCTAGCGTTGTAGTCACGTACTGTTTTCTCAATCTGACGTTTGATTCAAAATGAAATATACTATATACGTATGATAGCTTAAGAAGAATATATAATAATACTAGCATCTAATTAATGAAATATTCATCAGTCACTTTTTTTAGTAGATGGCAATATAATTAAATGTTCATCAAATTTAAATTTCTTAAATAATGTGAATTGTCGATAGAACCATGTTTGACCCTTTGGTGTGTTGACAATTAGGATAAGGAGACTTCACCCGCTTTGACACACGCTTAGGTGGTGAACAATTAAGCCGCCTTGATATGAGCTGGTTAACACACATGTATCATGTTTTTACCAACAGCTCTACTAATCTATCCCACCTAAAACCATATATAAACATAAAAATCTCTGTGTTTGCATGTGTTTAACCACCACGAAGATATCTAGTGTTCCCTATATAAAATCTTTTGTAGTAACAAATAGGTAGGACTTGGCAAAAAAAATATTGTAGAAGGCACTTGACACTTTGTTAATTTTAAGGGGCAGGCACTCTTCTTTTGATACCACAAGTGAACTAGTATTAACTTACTAATAACTTAACACCTCGCAGTTTGTTATAATAACTATATATGATCATGTTATAAGATCCAGGTAATTAATCTTCCAAATAATTTAAAGTTTTAGGAAAATTTATAATTTAACATGGTATTAGACATCCATTAGGCAGAGATCTTAAGTTCGACTCCCTACCATTTCAAATATTCTCCTAATTTATTATAGACACGACAACAAATTATTGCCCAAAATTACGCTTAACTCAAAAATAAATTTTTGAGTGAGAGAAAATGTTAAAATATAATACTATAAGATTACCGGTACTCTTCCATTCTCATAAGTACTCTTCTTAAGTACACTTTAATGTTTTACTAGAAGTGATAACTTGAGGGATCACAATACAAGTGCTCATCTATAATCTTTTTAGTGGATCATTGTTCTTTGCAGAAAGCTTGTCAAAATAAACTATTGTCGTAAAACTATCTCGATCGAACTATTACTATGATTTTTGCATAATAAAAAAATCAGTTGCTGCGGATTACCCTTGATCTAAAGAACAGAGACTCTTGCATGGAACATATATCAACTATATTTATGTACTTATTTTCGTACACACACATACACATAACACATGTACACATCAAGCACTAATAGAAACTTTAAATATTACATGAAGAATATATGTAGAGATTTTGGTACCTGAATCTTGTTGGGTTGGCAGAAGCAATATTTTGTGACCTCGAAAAAATAGAAAGAGGGTTGTTAGTATCCATGATGAGATATTCAATCTCTCCGCTGTCTCCATTAAACCCTATGTTCTTGCTCCCATAACCATACGGATTCGCCGGACCAGCCTTTTGTTTTTCCGGTGCCGTTTTTCCGAAAAACTCAAAACATTCCTCTTCCATGTTCCTTATAATATCTTCAGACACACCATGATTAATCACCTTAAAGAAACCAAAATCTTCACTAGCCTTCACAATCAACTTGGACAAATCTGATCTTTTGTCCAAAAAGTCTATTATTGGAAGCTCCATGTCTCTAATCTTTTCGGTTCTACTTGGAGCTCGGTTTGCGAGAACCATGTTAAATTCAGGCCAAATATTTATCAATGGGGAGGATTTGTAGTAGTGAAAGATGAAGAAAAGGGAGTGCTAAAAAATGGTCACTTATATATATATATTCAGAGCACTCTAACACTAAATACATTTTAGTGGATTACTTAAAAATAATATTATTTAATTAAATCCTAGTAACTTAAAATATTATATTGTATAACAACTCCAATAACATTATTTATTTGTTGTTCCTTATTATTATTATAATAATAAATTCAAATTTCATTTATGTTTTGAGGAAAAGGAAAAGAAGATAGAGAAATGAATATTTAATTGATAAAGTAAGGTAAGGGATGATTAGTCATCACTTAAAGTTAAGAATGAGACATGAATACTAACTTTTTAATGAACTACTAGCACACTGTTAAAGTTTCATTTTTCCTAAATTTTCTAAATTTTAAGTAATGGAGTAATATAAGGGAAGTGGTGGAGATGCTCTCGTAAGAGCTGAACTAATTTCTGTCAAAAAGGATCGAATTTAAGATGGACCCCAGAAAAAAAAATAAACTAGAACCATTAAAAGAAAAATGTAAAGTATCGTAGACTTTTTGTGTGAAGGACACAACTAGCAAATTTATGTCGAACTGCTGCAGAACCATTTTTTTTTTCTTCGTTCCTTCTCTGTATTTCTTATTGGTATATATTATGTCAATGACTCATTCGTGGAGATGCGAAGTATTATATCTATGGCATAATATGGCTGAATAGCAAAAAATATATCGTAAATTCATTCATTTTCTCATTAACCAGATCTNAGCAAAATTACTCAAGCCATTCTTAGGTAGAACCATTCATTGGCTAAATAATAATAATATATTCAGCTCATAATATCTATTGCAGGTGACTGGTTTGTGTGTGTGCCTGTGTGCATGTATCTCTAATACTGTATTTTTAGGTCTATGACACTATGACAGCTAGCGTTGTAGTCACGTACTGTTTTCTCAATCTGACGTTTGATTCAAAATGAAATATACTATATACGTATGATAGCTTAAGAAGAATATATAATAATACTAGCATCTAATTAATGAAATATTCATCAGTCACTTTTTTTAGTAGATGGCAATATAATTAAATGTTCATCAAATTTAAATTTCTTAAATAATGTGAATTGTCGATAGAACCATGTTTGACCCTTTGGTGTGTTGACAATTAGGATAAGGAGACTTCACCCGCTTTGACACACGCTTAGGTGGTGAACAATTAAGCCGCCTTGATATGAGCTGGTTAACACACATGTATCATGTTTTTACCAACAGCTCTACTAATCTATCCCACCTAAAACCATATATAAACATAAAAATCTCTGTGTTTGCATGTGTTTAACCACCACGAAGATATCTAGTGTTCCCTATATAAAATCTTTTGTAGTAACAAATAGGTAGGACTTGGCANCATAAATTTAACATGTAATACAGTTCTACATTTAAATTTCTATTATTTCTATTAGGTCTAAAATTAACTTATTTCGTTGGAATTTCAGTTCCACTCGAGCAATTGTTGCTCAAAATCAGTTTGAATTTGAAATTNCTTTAAGTGTATACATTATTTTTTAGGATTCTTGATATATATAATTTGTTGATTTGGAAATATATATTTAATAGTCAGATTATTTTTATAAAAAAAATCTTTGCTGGCGGTGTGTGGATTTACGGAGCCAAGTACTTATCCCAAATTTATCAANTATTGTAGAAGGCACTTGACACTTTGTTAATTTTAAGGGGCAAGCACTCTTCTTTTGATACCACAAGTGAACTAGTATTAACTTACTAATAACTTAACACCTCGCAGTTTGTTATAATAACTATATATGATCATGTTATAAGATCCAGGTAATTAATCTTCCAAATAATTTAAAGTTTTAGGAAAATTTATAATTTAACATGGTATTAGACATCCATTAGGCAGAGATCTTAAGTTCGACTCCCTACCATTTCAAATATTCTCCTAATTTATTATAGACACGACAACAAATTATTGCCCAAAATTACGCTTAACTCAAAAATAAATTTTTGAGTGAGAGAAAATGTTAAAATATAATACTATAAGATTACCGGTACTCTTCCATTCTCATAAGTACTCTTCTTAAGTACACTTTAATGTTTTACTAGAAGTGATAACTTGAGGGATCACAATACAAGTGCTCATCTATAATCTTTTTAGTGGATCATTGTTCTTTGCAGAAAGCTTGTCAAAATAAACTATTGTCGTAAAACTATCTCGATCGAACTATTACTATGATTTTTGCATAATAAAAAAATCAGTTGCTGCGGATTACCCTTGATCTAAAGAACAGAGACTCTTGCATGGAACATATATCAACTATATTTATGTACTTATTTTCGTACACACACATACACATAACACATGTACACATCAAGCACTAATAGAAACTTTAAATATTACATGAAGAATATATGTAGAGATTTTGGTACCTGAATCTTGTTGGGTTGGCAGAAGCAATATTTTGTGACCTCGAAAAAATAGAAAGAGGGTTGTTAGTATCCATGATGAGATATTCAACCTCTCCACTGTCTCCATTAAACCCTATGTTCTTGCTCCCATAACCATACGGATTCGCCGGACCAGCCTTTTGTTTTTCCGGTGCCGTTTTTCCGAAAAACTCAAAACATTCCTCTTCCATGTTCCTTATAATATCTTCAGACACACCATGATTAATCACCTTAAAGAAACCAAAATCTTCACTAGCCTTCACAATCAACTTGGACAAATCTGATCTTTTGTCCAAAAAGTCTATTATTGGAAGCTCCATGTCTCTAATCTTTTCGGTTCTACTTGGAGCTCGGTTTGCGAGAACCATGTTAAATTCAGGCCAAATATTTATCAATGGGGAGGATTTGTAGTAGTGAAAGATGAAGAAAAGGGAGTGCTAAAAAATGGTCACTTATATATATATATTCAGAGCACTCTAACACTAAATACATTTTAGTGGATTACTTAAAAATAATATTATTTAATTAAATCCTAGTAACTTAAAATATTATATTGTATAACAACTCCAATAACATTATTTATTTGTTGTTCCTTATTATTATTATAATAATAAATTCAAATTTCATTTATGTTTTGAGGAAAAGGAAAAGAAGATAGAGAAATGAATATTTAATTGATAAAGTAAGGTAAGGGATGATTAGTCATCACTTAAAGTTAAGAATGAGACATGAATACTAACTTTTTAATGAACTACTAGCACACTGTTAAAGTTTCATTTTTCCTAAATTTTCTAAATTTTAAGTAATGGAGTAATATAAGGGAAGTGGTGGAGATGCTCTCGTAAGAGCTGAACTAATTTCTGTCAAAAAGGATCGAATTTAAGATGGACCCCAGAAAAAAAAATAAACTAGAACCATTAAAAGAAAAATGTAAAGTATCGTAGACTTTTTGTGTGAAGGACACAACTAGCAAATTTATGTCGAACTGCTGCAGAACCATTTTTTTTTTCTTCGTTCCTTCTCTGTATTTCTTATTGGTATATATTATGTCAATGACTCATTCGTGGAGATGCGAAGTATTATATCTATGGCATAATATGGCTGAATAGCAAAAAATATATCGTAAATTCATTCATTTTCTCATTAACCAGATCTTATACCCTTGTCATAAAGCCTACAAGGTATAGTAGGTTAAAAGTCGAGTTATAATTTTTATTTTCTTTAAGTGTATACATTATTTTTTAGGATTCTTGATATATATAATTTGTTGATTTGGAAATATATATTTAATAGTCAGATTATTTTTATAAAAAAAATCTTTGCTGGCGGTGTGTGGATTTACGGAGCCAAGTACTTATCCCAAATTTATCAAAAAAAACAATAAAATATATATATATATATATATATATATATATATATATATATATATATATATATATATATATATATATATAATTTTGTTAATTGTATATTTTGAGATACGTCATTTTTAAGATAAAGTATTAAAGAAGTTGCAAGGATTAAATAAATGTATATAAAAGTATAATGGTAAATAATATATTGAATAAAATCACTTCTCAAAAACATTATTTAAAAATATATGATAAATATAATAATAATAATAATACTAACATAATGAATTAATAAAATTACTCCCCAAAAAAATATAATATTATAATATTATATGATAGATAGATGCTTCATTTAGTAAGGTGGCCAACTCAATATATATTTGAGAGAAATGGTAGATAGTATCGTTTTTCATAAATTTAACATGTAATACAGTTCTACATTTAAATTTCTATTATTTCTATTAGGTCTAAAATTAACTTATTTCGTTGGAATTTCAGTTCCACTCGAGCAATTGTTGCTCAAAATCAGTTTGAATTTGAAATTCGAATGTCTTTTTTGAAATACAAATATAGCTAGCTAGCTAGTTTGGATATAAGGAGTAATTTTTTTTTTTTGTTTCATTTTCAAGTATCATATTGACAAAATAAACAGATTATTATATAGTCTTTTTCATTAATATGCATTGTTATTGTTGTTATTTAGAAACTAATAATATTTTTACACAGGTTTTTCCAAAATAAATGAATTACTTCTCAAGAAATAACCCTCACTCATATATCAATTTAAAGGTAGCAAGAAATAATTCAGTGCATATATAACTCTTCAGAACATGTATATTATTAATGTTATTATTAAAATTACCTAGTTACTCTTATGAAAGTTTTTTTTGAAGGAATAAAGTTAGTCTTATATTACTTCACCATACTTTCTCTTTTGCATGTATTTTATTTGAAAACTACGGCTGAAATTGCATAAATATATATATATATATATATATATACTAAGTTGCAATCCAATCAACGGTTGATGCTAATTCTAAATTTAAATTTAACAAAAGAGAATCTAGTGGTTTCTAAATTGATGTTAGTGACCATTCCGATCATTTATCTCTATGGTACGATCCAATTTCAGCGTCAAGTATTGTTACTTTCAATTACTATCTGCCTACGTAGGTTATATCATCTGTGTACATAAAAGAATCTTATGTATCCATATCTTCCACCTTATCTTTTAATTATTTGATTAATTCGTTCTAATTATCAGCATTAATTTTTATAAAATGATTTTTTAAGATGTGTTTGGTATTATTGTAAATACCGAATACATCTTAAATAAAAATTAATTATTATTAATAAAAATCGAAAGATTAACTTGATGTTGTTTATCACATCACAATTATAAGTTGATTTATTATTTTTTGAGATTAATATCCTCAAAATATTAATTGAGTTTTGAAATGCTAAAAATATTATTCCCTCCGTACTAAATTAATCGTCCCCTTAACTTTCGATACACATGTTAAGATACATTGATTATATACTTTTTTAATTTTTTTAAAATAAAATTTAATACTTAAATTTTTATTTTCAAAAGAAAATTAAAAAAATTAATTTAGGAACGTGCCAAAAATCAAGAGTATATCTATTTGAGATGGAAGTAGTAATTTTTTTAGTTTCTAATGCATGGCGACCCCTATTAAATTGTGAAAATAAACCTTATTTTTGAAAAAAACTAGGTAAAGTGTACTTTTTTATAAGTAAAATTTTATTTTTCAAAAATAAGTTTAGTTCTTAGTTTGTTTTCCAGAAATAAGTACTTATTTTCAGGAAAAAAATAGGTAAATGTGTACTCTCTTTTTCCTAGAAATAAACACTTATTTTTCAGAAATAAGTTTAGGCAAACGGGCCCATAAATAAAGCTTTGCAATTCATTCGTTGAATTTTTTTATTTCGTAAATTAATTGAGTAACATTTTATATAGTATAATATAATCAATCTTATGGTATTATGGTAAATTTATGTTCCGTTAAAATTAAAATTATAAAAAAATTTACAAAACATGCTTGATTATAATATTTACAAAGAAATTCGAGAGTTGTATTCAATTTAGACTTTAAAGGATTTTTTCGAATTTTAAAAATTTATCAGTATTCAATTTGAATTTTAAAAAAATTATTAAAATCCGATGATATTTAGTAAGGATTTTAATTTTTTTATAAAAAAAAATTTGGCTTATTTATTTTGAATTTTAAAATATCTATTAAATCTAATTGTATTAAAATATTAATGAATTTTTGTTGATTTTGTAAATGGTGGATTTTGGTAAATTCTACATTACTTTTTATTCTTTTGAAAATTCATCTAATTAAAATTTTGAGATTTTGAAATATTTTATCTAAATTTAAGAAACTCTACATCCATTTCATGAGAAGTCTTAAATGAAAATCAACTACTCTCTCGTCCCAAAATAAGTGTTATTTTGATTTTTTTCACGTGATTTAAGGTGTAAAAAAAGTTACCTACATATCTCATTTTTCAAATTTTCTTTTTTCTAATAATAATTTATGTATTATATTTTTATTAAAAAAGAAAATTGAAAAAATAATATGTATAAGTAAGTTTTTTTTACACCTCAAATTACCTGCAGAAAACGAGTTTTGGTACAGAGGGAATATAATTCTTTAAAATCCAAAAATTATTATTAATTTATCAAAACTTTTAAAATCTGATTTGAATAATAAATAATTGCGTATCAAATAAATTCTTGAATTCTAACTAAACACAAGACTTCGATTTCGTATTGTACATGTCTTGAAAATCAAACTCAAGAAAGTCATAAATTAATTGTATAACCTCAAAATCGATAACAATTGTGCTAATATCTGGGGTTTCTTCTGAGCCGCGCGTACAGGAATCTACCATACGTACATGTTTTTCTATTTTCTTGATACTTTAACTGATATATTATACATTCAAATTTCAATCACATGCATGATTTTCGTACGGGTGATGATATATATACACCCAAAAGTTATTCATACACACCATTTTCATGCATTTTACTATACTATCCTTTTTATATCAATTATTTAATTGATACTCATATTAAATTAGAACAACTTTTTTTTTTATCATACAATCTATTTATAATTAAATTTTTAGTTTATATTATTAAAACATAACTTATAACTATTTATTATTATTATTACAAAATAAAAAAATAATTATATATGACCAAGTCCAACAAATAAATAAAAGTATTATACAAATTTTCAATTCTAAATAATAACAATTTATTTACACAAGTTTATAATATATTTCAACATTAAAATTATTAATTAGAAACAAATATTCAGTAGAATACCAATTTCTTTAAAAATGAGTTATTGAAAATAGTTTTGTTTATGCTAACTAGAAATTTTCAATTTTAAAAAATTAGAATAAATTTTACTTGTAAAAACAATAAGAATAATATATATTATTTTAATACAAATTATTTATTATTGATTCTTATTAGTAGCATTTTGTTGGTTAAATAAGTTGTCGCATTATTTTGCTTTCAAAAAAAAAGATGACGCGTTATTTTTTATAAAATGTAATAATAATTTTTTTAATTACATTTAATAGTAGATTAGAAACATACATAATAAAATTTAATTAAATATATGAATATTAGAATTAGTATTAATTTTTCAAATTAACACAATAATATAATTTTTTATTGTCTAAAAATGTATCACTTAAATTTAAAAAAAATGCGGTTGAAATCTTGGTGGTAAAAAAAATAAGGAACATTATATTGAGGTTAAGATAATTTTGGTTCAATCATATATAAGGATATGTAAGAATACATGTAAGGTGTACATATATCGCAACCAACCCTCTTTATGCATAAAGCGGTTCAGGGAACTTATTTTATATAGACTTTATTTATAGGCTATAGAAATTATAGGCAAACGGATCGCGTGTCTTTTCATGTTTTAAATGGGCCAAGATTCAAATCTATCACCTGCCTAAAGTGTGAATGCCTGAAACCCTAGCAGTTTGATTACATAAGATGCTAATAGCTTGGAGGGAACCCATCAATTAATTAATACTCCCATCATTCAAAAATAAGTGTCGCACCCGCAGTTTAAAGCGTAAAAAAATTATTTTCATAATTTATTTTTTAATTGTTTTGAAATAAAAATTTATACAATATTTTTTATTTAGAAAAATAAAATTATGAAAATTAAATGAGTAGATACTTTTTTATATGTCTTCAAATACATATGTACGTATAGAAAATTAAAACTACACTTGTTTTAAAATAGAAAGCGTATATTCATGAAAAAATGATGTGCACCTAGGGCTATAAATGAACCGAGCTGATCGTTAGGCTCGACACTCGGCTCGTTTAATTTGACTCGACTCGTTTAGTAATCGAGCTCGAACTCAAAAAAAAAACTCGTTAAGTTTAACGAGTCGATCCGAGTTTTGTAAGTGACCGACTCGAACTCGACTCGAGTTTGACTCGGGCTTGACTCGTTAAACTCGACTCGTTAAGCAATAGACATAAAAATTTGTAAAATATACATAAAAATGTACATCTAGATTGTGTGTAAGTGTAATAGTGTAAGTGTAAGACACTTGAGCTTAAGATTTTATTTGTATTTGAACCTCATTTGGTCCGTTAAAAATAAGTTTAAACCAAAAAAATTTTAATTAAGTAACCAACTCGAACTAGACTTGAGTTCGACCTGACTCAATTCGGTTCTTAACAAACTCGAGTTCGAACAACAAAATCTGATCGTTAAGATAATCGAGTTCGGCTTGAACTCGTTAAGAAAAAACTCGACCCGACTTGATTCGTTTACAGCTGTATGTGCACCTCACCTCTACTAAAACTTTTCACCATTAGATCTTATTAGAAATATTATTTTTTATATTGTATTTTAAAATATACATATATTAAAAATATTATTAAATCGAGATTTAAAACAAGACTTGTATTTTAAGAGATAATTTTAATATGATTAATATAGTAATGGGGTAATAATTAAATGTCGTATTTCCCTATTTCTATTTTCCTTTAACTTTTTTTTTTACTAATACTAACTAATTGTGAGTCTTTTTTCTTTTTTTTTTTGAAAGAAAGTAATTGTGAGTCTGAATTCAGACTATCAGACAAACCGTTTGCTTTGAATAAATTACTCTGTTGTGCTAAATATATTTATTTACACATCCAAAAAAATAAATAAATACATGTAATGATGTAGAGAAACCATAGTTGATTGTTTGATTAAAAAGACAAGACAGCCCGCCAATCATGTAGACATGGACCAATACACACGCGTATACGTCTTGATATTTCGTATGAACATCCATCAAGATTTCTTGTCTGTTGGAAGCTTCTTCGAAGTGATGAATATTTTAAGGTAACCTGAATGCATTTTATTTTATGTCTTATTTGAAAATCTAAAATCCATTTATAATTTTGGATTTGATTTAAAAAATATTTAAATAATTATAAAAATTTAGATCTAAATTTAATTTGAATTGCAACATTCAAAAATCAATATAAATTTAAAATTTTGAATTGTCAACTTAATTTCCGTAATTTAAAATTCTATAGTTTAAAATAAATTAAATATTTTCAAATACAATTTAGGAGTTTATCAGGAAGTGAGGAAAGCGTTGTGCGAAAAAATATAGTACGAAAAAGTATAATGAAATTGAACTAATAAACGTTTAGTAAATAATTTATAAAAACTATTAATTTGAAGGTCCGAAATATTATTATCATCATAATTATTATGTTCTATTAATAGTATAAAGTTTTTTTTCCTGAAAAAGTTTATAATTATATTAATGTTTTCTTGGAAAACGTTTATGTTCAACCAAAAAAGGTAGGAAAACTGTTTTTTCCTTTTAAAGATTTGAGATAAATACTGTAATTTCAAACCTAAGCTAACCGCCCCTTCTCCTATACGTGGCTAGTACTTGTGTTCTAGAAAATCAGCTGGACGAAAGACATTTGCCTTAAAGTTCGAGATCAGGTCATGGAATAGTCCTTCGAGTTTGGGCTCACACTCTTTTTTGCCATTATGATGATTGTGTTGTGAGTTGGAGAATAAGGTGAGTATTTAATGTGGATTCTGCAATATTTTTTTGTATTTTAAAAATATGGGCTATTCAATCAGAATTTTAAATAATATTTTAAAATCTAGGGATATTCAATAAGGATTTTAAACTGTACTTTAAAATCCGGGATATTAAATCACGATTTTAATCAAGGGTATTCAACGTAGATTATTATTAATCAATTAAAATTCAGGAATGTTCAAAAACTTATTAACACTGATGGATTTTAAATATCCATGGATTATGTTGGATTTTCCTATATACAGTATTTTTTATGTTTCAAAATCTTTTCCCGAGAGATTTTACTGGATTCAACGCGGACTCTATGAATTATGTAAATAATCTATCGACAATCTTGAATCAAATACAATCAGTAAAAATCAATGAACTGTAAATAATACTTTAAAATCTGGATTGAATACAACCCCTAAATATCCTTTTAATTAGGCTCCATTTAATATTATTATCTCAAAAATAACATAAATAACAAATCTTATTAAAAATAAGTAAAAAAAATATTTGATGAAATTTAAAAACTACTTATTGTTAGAAGACAAATTATTTTATATTTTTTTAAAAAACTGTTTTTTAATTTTTGCAGGAAGGCTTCACTGTCAATTTTCTCAAAAATATCATTTATATATATATTATATTTTAAAACATACACGTATCAAAGATATTACTAAACAATTTTAAACAATAATATCAAATGTTGCCCTAATCGGATTATCCGGCCCTGTTAGATTTTATTTACAATTATTATGTGTTTTTGCTATACGGTCAGCGATATCTTATAGCCTTATACCTTAGCAAAGGGCTACTAATTTCATGTAATGATCGGTGGAAGTGTCGAATAAATTCATGGCTGTCCAAAAGGGAAAGAAAAAAAAAACGTACACGGTTGTACAGTACATGAGTTTAATTATGGGCTTCCAGCCTCGGCCTAATAATTAGCATTAACAAATTCATCTACCAGGCCAGTCCAAAACCAATTTCTTAGAAACAGGGATAGTAAAAACCAAACTCAATTCATACCCACACTTGACAGTTGACACTTCACGTATAAATAAATTTGCTTTTAACACGAGCCCATACTGTGTGTATGATTTGACTTCATAAATTAATTTTGATTAAAATCCCGTAAATTTCAGGACCGACTTGGAACATAATCTATTAGAGCATGCACAATATTAAATGAAAAATAGTTATAGTTATTGCTATAATGTGGTATCAATTTTTTTTTTTTTGATGTTAAAATAAAACTTACACTCTAATATTAGTTTTGTTAAAATATAGTATAAGTTCCATTTGAGTTTTTCTCTAATACCATACAAATGAATAGGGATGTTCAAAAAATCCGAAGCCTGAAATCCGAACCGGTCCGATCCGGAAAAAAGCCCGAAAAATCCGGTCCGAAAAAAAGTCCGGTTCGATCCGGTTTGGCCCACGGGCCCTAAACAGACCTCCTTTTTTTCTAAAAAACCGGCCCGATCCGAAGTCCGAAAAATCCGGTTCTAAGCCCGGTTTTTTAAAAATCCGGATAAAAGCCCAGATTATGTAAAGCCCGAATAAAAGCCCGGATTAGGCCCAGATAAAGCCCGATTTTTATCCGGATAAAACCCGATTTTTATATAGCCCGAGTTGCATGACTTGATATTTTCTCTCATAAAATGATTTTTAACTCTTAATTAGCAAAAAGCAAAAGGTGTTAGCAACTTAGCAGGGTCCATTAAGGTTTGCATCTTGTTCCACAACTGTAAGAAGTGTTGGTTCTAGTTTCTTGATTGCTTGGTTCTAGTTTCTTGATCCCCTAAATCATTTGTCAATATACCATTTGTCTTAACATAATTAAGAAGTGACAATCCGAATTTTAGTCCCATCGCAAAACAATAAGAGATTTTTTGCAACGAATCACCCCAAGGGCTTATAAAAGTCCAGATTTGGCTTAGCAATGCGTGTGCATGTTGAGTGTCTCTATAGCCTACCGTCTCTGCACACACCAACAACAAATGCACTAGGTGAAGCCCCTGATCCACGGTTTTTTTTATAAATCCAGGCCTGGATAAAGCCCGGCTCGGCCCGCAGGCCGCAAACAGGCCTCATATTTTCATGACAGGCCCGGCCACGCCCGATTGTCAAAAAAGCCAGGCCCGGTTTTTCTAGAAAAAAGCCCGGGCTTTTTATAGCCCGGATAAAGCCCGGCTCATCAGGCTTTTTGTGCATCACTACAGATGAACTTGTTACTCAACATAGTATCACCGTGATCCACTCTTCAACCCGAAATGTTAAAATATAGTATAACATCTATTTGGGTTCTTTCACTAACAATTTAAAATTTTAGATAAGCTGGTTACTCAACAAGTTTTATATCGCAACCAATTAATTCCAAATTTAGTAATATTTTATCAAATTCTTTTAACATTCATTTAAAATGGTTCAGCTACTCAACTTACACTTCATTTTTAATTATTTAATGATGTGGCAAACATGACTATAGTTATTTTTGTGCCCAAATACCGATCGACTACCAAATTTTTAATATTTCGACTTTAATAATACTAGATTTTAACCTATGCGATGCACGAATATTTTGTTTTATTAATTAAATTATTTATTTTCAAATTAATAATATTTTTATAATTTCAAAAAGTCTTAATATATTATAATTATATTAGTTTTTTAACTTATTTAAATTATATATTTTTACATCAACCAAATTAAATATAAATAAGAAAATTATAAATATTAAAAATAAATATGTATATCGCACAAAATATAAATTTATATTATTAATATATAAATATGTAAAATTTTGTGATTCGAAATATTATGAACATGATTTTTTAATATATCAAACATTTGTTTAGTATATTTAAGATTATACATATTAGATTAAAATATATTTTTGATAAGATCCCTAATCCCTATCATGTTTTATATAAAATTTAATAGATATTATGATAAATGAGATATAATATATATGTATCTGTTAATAATATTATAATATAATTATTTATTTGAATAAATTTTTTATGTTATTAGATTTTTAGTAGTATAGTATTAATTGTAATTTATAAATAATTATATAATATATATAATTTAAACCTTGCAACGATAAACAATATATGTTACTATATTACCAATGAGATTTAAACTTTAAGCTAATATTAAAAAATAAAACGATACACAACAATTAACGTCATAATAATTTTTACATTCCACTTTTTCATACTAATATTTATTTTATTTAATTCCCATCCAAAGAAAAAAAAGGATCAAATAACCATTGTATGATGAAAAAGTCCGCCCGTTATTGGGAGTCACATATTGCGCACTTCCCTATTATTTTATTATTTTAGAATGAAATTTCAAATTTATCAGGGTTTCAAGCATTAACAATTTATGAGGTTTAATTTTTTATTATATTTATTCCCGTTTAAAATAAAAAGGAAGTGTCAATCAATCGATTAGGCCGGAATTGACAGAAACATACGTTTGTCGATTGATCTTATTGAACAAAATATATTACTCATATTAATACTTATGTGTGTTATGACAATTCAACAATATTCTTTTAGAAACATGGTTGTAAAAATCGGGAATCGGAACTTATCGGTTAAGGTACCGATTTGGGATTAATCGGTTAATCGGGGATTAATCGGAAGGATTAATCGGATTTATTATATTATTATAATAAAATTTAATATATTTATCTAATTTACTATAGAACATATTATTTAAAAATATTTTACAAATATAAATCGGATTTTATAAATCGTATCAGTCAAATATTTTATAAGGATTAATCGGGGATTTATCGGTGATTTTTGAAAAATCGGCCGATTTCTATAACATTGTTTAGAAATATAAATAACTTTTAATTATAAAAATAGTTAACAGTAGTCCTTAGTTATTAAAAATTAAATCAATATAATTTTCTCATATATAAATTGATTAAATTAAAAAAATGAATTAATATTTATTAATTTATATTAATTTATTTTATTTATCAAATAACATGATTCAAAATATGATATAGTATTATATATAATATAATAACAAAATAAAATGTGTATTTAATATCTCAGGCTAAGGTTGAACTCATACAATTTTTTTTTTAAAAAAAACCTAATTTACTCGATTCGATTCAAACCAATGAATTAATAAGGTTTCCGAGTTCTCAATATAATAATTTCTCCAATAAGTGTAACTGGCTCTTTATATAAAGTAACCCTAATATCTTATATAATATATTAAATATTTTTATAGAAAAGATTTTAATAAGAAAAACTTTAATCTTCTCTCATAAGGAAAATTCACGGTCTCCCTCCATATCTATGTACGTAAAACCCTAATAATTTCACTAATCTAATAATAATGCATAATAATGTCTAATATATGCCATGTCTTTATATAAATCTAATATAAAAAATATTTTAATTTTTTAAATCAATTATAAAAAGGTTTCATAAACGGAATAGAATTCTCTAGTAAAAATTCGTAACTGCCTTTTTTTCTAGATTACGGGACACTCCAGTTGAATTTTGGATGTTGGACCACCCTAGAACTAAAGATAATTTTATAAGTTTCGCGTGGGTGGTAAAATCGTTCAATTCCGATTTCTGAAACTCAAAATATGGCCCAAAAAATATATGTCGTGTATGTAGCACAATAATTACGATTTTTTTTAATGTAACTCCAAAATAGCTCTTTAAATTCAAATTTATGTATTATTAAGATATCTAATAGAGTTTGAGTTATAATCTAAAGCGAAATAAGAAAAATTATAGTTGTTAGAAATCTTAATAATAATTATAACTTATAAATAATTAGTACTCCCTCCGTCCCAACCAATTCTTTACACTTTCCTTTTTGGGACGTCCCACCCAATTCTTTACATTACTAAAAATAGTAACTTTTAACAATAAATATATTATTACATCCACTACTTCACTCCACTTTTTCAACACTTTACACTATTACACCCACTACTTCATTTATTTTAACAATAAAATCACTATTACACCTACTATCCTTGGTCTCCGTGCCCGGACCAAATTGTTAATGATCGATCCTTTGACCTTTGGTAGTATTCGGATAAGATCCATCTTATTCTTATTATATATAGGATATAATAGTATAGATTACGGTGATATTTTTAATTTTAATTTTATATTATAATTATAAAACCAATATTTAGTGCATCCAACGTGCTTCTATCATCCATCGACAATGTACAAAAGTATTTACAAACTTGGAGAATGTTTTTGTGTATGTATATTAAAAAAAAAAAGTTGATGTACCATTGAAAATTTGAGACATGTTATCTAAAAGTGAGAGGAAGATGTTGAATGGAGCGAGTGATTTCACATTCACATGCTCCGACTATTTGTTGGAATGTCTTGTAATTAAAAAGAGAATGATACAAGTAAAAAGTAATACGGTTCCAAAAGTAAAAAGTAACAGGGGCCATGTTACGCTTTACCTAAAAGATGAAATATGGTTCCAAAATATGGCCCATAATGCTCCCCACTCTCAATTTTGCGGTGCTTTTGTGTCGTGACTTGCACTTATTACTCAACACACCATTTTTAAAAAGGCGGTGGTACCTATTATTTAAAACATTTATCCGTTATAATTTTTTATAAAAAATATATCACGTGAAATTTTTATAAAGGGGCCAACGTCATCTAGCCGTGCATTTTTTCCAATCCGTGAAAAAAAAGTATGGATAAATGATTGATCAACTATAACTTGTTTTGGACCAAAACTCTTTCAAAAATATTACTACTAAGAACAAGTTGTAAATACATTTATTCATATTACCCTAGTCTCAACAGTATGTACAACACGAGAATATATGTGACTTGTGTGTGTGGGGAGTGATTTAGTGGAGTAAGAGCAGCTAGACCATCTCCAACGCAACTCTAAATTTGTATTTTTACATTATTTTGACGTAAAATTCTTCTCCAACCAAACTCTAAAAGTTAGATCATTTTGGTATAACATCAAAAATTACACTAAATTTGGTGTAACACAAAAATTTGGTGTAACTTTTAAATTTTTTCTAAATCCCAATATTATTCTTACATTACTTTAACCAAAACAAATTTCTTACTTTTATATCATAACAATTTTATTGTTTTTGTCATTTAGTTATAAAATAATTTTTATAATACAACAAAGATTCTTTTTGGTGTAAGTTTTAGTGTAAATGAGTTGGAGATGATTTTAAAAATAATGTAACTTCTACACTATTTTAGTGTAAAAATCACACCAAAATAGTGTAATGGGTTGGAGATGCTCTTAGAGCAAGCCCAATGCTAAAGCTAAAATGGTTATAGCTATTGCTATAATTTGAGACTAAAAAATAGTTTTTGGTCTTAAAATACAACTAGTGCTCCAATGCATAGTTCTAAAATAGGACTAACTACATTCAAACTAGCATTTAAAGGATATTTTAACATTTTTTGATAATAAATAGAATTATGTGGTTGGTTGGATGTGATGGGGCAAAGATGCATATAACCATCTTTGGTCCTAAATATAGGACTAACTATCCATTTTTGCATTTATAAGACTAAGTATAGCTATGCATTGTAGTTGAATTTTATAATTTTGGTTCTATATTATAGCTATAGAACTAAATATAGCTATGCATTGAACTTGCTCTTACAACATGTTGGAAACGTGATGGAGTTTCTAGCAAATTTATAAACTCAAAAAATAAATATAATATATATTTATAATAGAGCTGTAATAAAGCAAACACACAACCCACTAATATATTATTTTTTCAAACAAACAACTACAACTTTAATACACATAGGCTACAACCTTTTATCTTTTGAGCTTCGGCTCTATTTTCTCTCTACTGCATGTATTTTATTTTTCACTCGGTGCGTTATGTAATGAATGGCTAGTAATTGACTGTCTCACTATTTACATCATTTTGTATATTTATTTGATACATATCAGTTAGCCCAACATTTTCCACGACTTTGACTTGAAAAACCAGCTTTGTATTTTACCAACTAGCTGCTGTAAGTCTTTATTTTCACATGCCATCCTACCTTATTTCATGCCATATTTAAGGACACCAGGACACCAACTTGTTCATTCATGTACTTGCTTAGTAACCAACTAGAGTTACATGTAGAGTCTTCTTTTCATACACATAATATTTTTCCAGCCTACCATATTTTAGGATGATAACATGTTGTATTCACACAACGCATTAACTTTGCTTCTAGAGAGTTTGAATTCTAACACTCCCCCTCAAACTCGACTTTTCATTCCGAGCTTCTCTTTCATTTTCTGAAACATTTCCGGCTTCAATGGCTTCTTAAAAATATCTGCTAAATTTTTTTCAGTCCTGCAATGCACTAATTCCACAATTTTTTCGTTCACCTATTTTCGAATAAAATGATATTTTATGTTAATGTGTTTGCTTCGACTGTGGGACACCGGATTTTTCGTGAGTGAAATAATAGATTTATTATCCACTTAAATTGTAATCGGACCTTCCTTTGCAAGATTTAACTCGTCCAATATGTAGCCTAACCACATAGGTTGACATGCGCACGCTGCTGCTGCGATGTATTCTGCCTCACATGTTGAGAGAGCAACTATTTGTTGCTTCTTTGATGACCACGAAAATATTGTTGAACCGATATGAAAAGCATATCTCGAAGTGCTTTTCCCATCATCCAAATCTCCACCATAATCACTGTCTGAATAGCCAACTAATTTTGAATTTTTAGAGTGCGTGTAAAATAGACCATGATCAAGTGTACCTTTAATATATCTCAAATTTTTTTTAACTGCCATGAAATGATCTTGCTTCGGCTTTTCCATGTACCTACTTACCAGTCCAACTGCATACATAATATCCAGATGAGTAAAAGTTAGGTACCTCAGACTTCCAACCAAACTTTTGAACAATGTCAGATTTACCGACTCTCTCATTGAATCAACTCTGAGTTTTATGCTTGCTTCCGCTGGCGTGCTCACCGGCTTGCATTCTTCCATTCTGAATTTTTTAATAATCTACTCAGCATATTTTTTCTGCGACATAAAAATCGCATCTTTGTTTTTCTTCACTTCGACTCCAAGAAAGTACGATATTTGACCGATATCTGTCATCTCAAATTCGTTAGTCATAACTTTCTTAAAATCATCGAACATACCAGGATTGTTTCCGGTGAAGATCATATCATCCACGTATAAGCACACGATCATAATATCTCCCTTTGAATTTGTTTTTGTGTAGAGTGCATTCTCATACGGACTTTTCACAAAACCATTCTTTTGAAAATATTCATCAACTCTTGTGTTCCAGGCTCGCGGGGCTTGCTTTAACCCGTACAGTGCTTTCTTTAGCCGGTAGACTTTATCTTCTTTGCTTGTTTGAACATATCCTTGTGGTTGCTCGATGTACACTTCTTCTTCGAAATAACCATTCAAGAATGCTGACTTCACATCCATCTGATAAATTTTCCACTAATTTTGAGCTACAATTGATGTAAGAAGTCTTATGGTATCAACTCTTGCAACTGGAGCAAAAACATCATCATAGTCAATCATGTATCTCTGCTTGTAACCTTTATCAACTAGCCTTGCCTTGTATTTTTTCACTTTTCTGTATTGATTGGTCTTTCTCTTGTAGACCCATTTGACACCAATTACTTTGTGTCCTTCAGGAAGATTTACGAGCTCTCAAGTGTCATTTTTCATGATTGCACTAATTCTTTCATCCATGGCCTTGTTCCATTTGCTTTCTTCAGAAGCTTCCTCAAATGTAACTGGATCACATTCAGCCATTAAACAAAATAATGAATAATCAAATGTTGTTTGTACCGGGCTTGTTGCATCATAAATGTCATTCAGACTTCTCATTTTCCTTGGTACTCCCCCTGAATTGTTGCTATTGCTGCTTCCTGAACTCGATGGTGTCGAGGCAGGAGTTTGTTGAGTTAGACTTTGTGGAGGAGTTGGATCATCATCTTCTTCATTTTCAATGTTGGAGTCATCACCGTCATCATCATCATTAAAGAACAGACCTACAACTTTTCTTTCTTCTTCGCTCCATCTACAGTAATCTGATTCATCGAACTCAACATCACACGAAATGATTATATTCTTTGTCAGTGAATTAAAGAGTTTGTACGTCTTGCTCCTTTTGTCATATCCGGTAAAAATGCATTTCTCGCCTTTATCATCCAGCTTTTTTCTTTTCTGATAAAAAACATGTGCATATGCAATACACCCAAAAATTCTGAGATGTCCAACTGATGATTTGCTACCACTCCATGCTTCATTTGGAGTTTTGTTTCTGGCACTTTTTGTTGGACAAAGATTTAGTAAATAAACAGCACATAACACGGCTTCTGTCCCAAAAGGTTCTTGGCATGTGCTTCGCTTTCATCATACTTCTTGCCATGTCAAGAATAGTGCGATTTTTCCTTTCTGCAACACCATTTTGTCGAGGAGTATATGCCGTTGTCAACTGATGATTGATTCCATGTGCTCTGCAAAAGCTTTTGAATAGATTTGAAGTATACTCGCCTCCTCTGTCTGATCTGAGTATCTTCACATAATGACCACTTTGTTTCTCCGCCATTACTTTAAACTCCTTAAATTTATCAAGAGTCTCCGTCTTTTCTTTCAGAATGTATACCCAACTTTTCCTGCTAAAATCATCAATAAATGTTAGGTAATACTTGTTTCCGCCAAGTGATACAATATCAAATGGATCAGCTATATCAGTGTGAACAATCTCCAATGGCCTCCTGGCTCTCCATGATTTTCCAACGATAAAATTTTGTTTGTGTTGCTTCCCCTTGACACATGCTTCACACAAATTATCTAGTTCATTGATTGCTGGCAAACCGTCCACCGTTTTGTCTTTGACAATAATTTCAAGCCAGAAAATCCAAGATGACCGAATCTCAAATTCCACAACCATGAATCATTTTTAAAAAGCACTTTTGCACCTTCGTCTGCATGTCAAGAGTGAACAGACGATTCTGTGACATCTCCACATTGACAATCATTTCTCGAACTTGATTTCTGATAATAAGAGAATTATTCTGCATCTGTATATTATATCCTTTCTCCACGAGTTGGCCAAGACTGATGATATTATTTTTCAAAGCAGGTATAAAATACACATCATTGATATATTTCTTCTCACCATTTAATACAATCAAAATTGTACATTTCCCTTTCACAAGAATTTTTGATGAGTCGCCAAAAATAACTTCCCCGTTGGCAGTGTCATCTATCTCTGTAAATAATTTCTTGTAACCACACATATGATTGCTGCACTTGAATCAAGATACCAAATATTTTTCTTGCCTTCTTCGTCTCCTTTGTATGTGAGACACATAGCAGAACCCACATCTTTGTCTTCTTTTGCTGCTGTAAAATGACTGCTTTTTTTCACCTTCAGGGATCTACACTCATAACTGAAATGACCATACTTATTCAAATTGTAACATTGAAATTGAGACTTATCACCTCTTTGTTGAAAATTGCCTCTTCCTCGGCCTCTGAAATTTTGACCGTGACTAGCTAGATGATAACCTTCATTTTTCTGGCCTCTGAACGGTTGTCTTCCACGTCCTCGTCCACTTCGGTAACCACCTTTATAGCCTTCTCTGCCACGTGAAAAATTGCTACTGCTTGTATTTTCACTGATGGACATTTTCCTCTGCAACGCCTTTTCCAGATGGCTTGTATCATCACATCCGATGCTCATGGGCTTGAAGAGAATCCACAAGTTCATCAATTATAATTGTGGACCAATCTTTTGACTCATTGATAGATGTCACGACATAATCAAATTTTCTTGTCAACGAACGGAGCAATTTTTAAATGACCCGAACATCATCGAGACTTTCACCATGTTTTTTCATTTCGTTTGTTACTGTTTTCAAACGAGTAACATATTCACTGATATTCTCCGGTCTTTTTATCTTGATATTTTCGAACTCCCCATGTAGCACTTGGAGCCGCACCTTTTTTACTTTCTCGACACCTTGGAAAGATTTCTGCAGAGTCTTCCACGCATCTTTTGTTGTTTTTGCTTCTGAAATTTTTTCAAAGGTAGATTTACCGACACCTTGAAAAATTGTGAATAACACATTTTTGTCTTTTTTTACGAGACTCCTTTAATGTCGTCTCCTCGGCATTTGGAAGAACTGTTTCAGCAGCTGCATCCACGGGCTCGCTATACCCACTTTCAACAATATCCCAGTTATCGTACAAACCGAGTAACACCTTAAGTTGGATGCTCCAGTTCCCGTAATTTGTTGCTGTCAATTTCGGGATTTGTGGTTGTATCATATTCGTCATTTTTGCCGGACAGAACCTTAGCTCTGATGCGATGCCACTTGTTGAAAACGTGATGGAGCTTCTAGCAAATTTATAAACTCAGAAAATAAATATAATATATATATTATAATAGAGCTGTAATAAAGCAAACACACAACCCACTAATATATTATTTTTTCAAACAAACAGCTACAACTTTAGTACATACAGACTACAACCTTTTATCTTTTGAGCTTCGATTCTATTTTCTCTCTACTGCATGTATTTTGTTTTTCACTCGGTGCGTTATGTAATGAACTATCTAGATGATCTATTTATAGGCTAATAATTGATTGTCTCACTACTTACATCATTTTGTATATTTATTTGATACATATCAACTAGCCACCATTTTCCACGCTTTGACTTGAAAAACCAGCTTTGTATTTTACCAACTAGCTGCTGTAAGTCTTTATTTTCACATGCCATCCTACCTTATTTCATGTCATATTTAAGGACACCAGGACACCAACTTGTTCATTCATGTACCTGCGTAGTAACCAACTAGAACTACATGTAGAGTCTTCTTTTCATATACATAATATATTTTCAGCCTACCATATTTTAGGATGACAGTATGTTGTATCCACTCAACGCATTAACTTTGCTTCTAGAGAGTTTGAATTCTAACACAACATACATCTGGGTACAGGGAAAATAAAACTCTTTTAGCCTCCGTTTTATTTTATTGTTTAATATTTATTGGAATCCTCTTATCATTGTTGAGCCATGGAGAACAAAAATTTCACTCAAATGGGCAATAAATTTTTGTACAGTACTTTTGGAGTACACTATAAAATAGATATGGAAGAAAACAGAACAAATTATACAAGTCTTCCTGGCTAGCTTTTACGAAAAGAGAAAGCGAAACAAGAATGCGATAGGCTCAATAATACAGTGCCTTATGCAACAATGTTTAGCCAAAAAATATACTAGATATTATGGAACTAGGCTGAATTTTTGGCTAATCTTTAATTATAATCCTGGTAGAATACGAAAAATTATAAAATACTCCGTAATAAATAATACTATAATTATTTTATTTTCAAATTATTTTAACACCGACTTGTATAGAAATCTGATGCACCCATATATATTTCATGGTCTGTCCATGATGCAGTCACGAGGGGGTTGAAGAAAAAAACTTTTTACTGGTCTCTCTGCAAGAATATTTAGTTGTTGCACAGCCAACAGCCCAACAACATATAAAACAACGAAGTTACTGAAACTGATAATGATAAATCTACCCCACGTTTACTGCCCATTATTCATTTTGATAGATGATGGACCCTAACAGAAAAAAGAATATATACTACTGTCCAAACTGTACATACACCCACAGGTCACCATTCTCACCTGTGTAATAATAGTTACTACCCCTCTGCATCAGGACAATTGTAACAAAATTTGAACCTAGTCATTTTTTCTCAGTCAAAATGTAAATTCATTATTCATATCTTCAATGGGCATCTGCAGCTCAGGCATACCCAATATTGAGAGGGTCTGTTTAGGCTTCTTTTAATTTTTTTATAAATTGAAAAATACATACAAATTTTAATTTATAANGGACAATTGTAACAAAATTTGAACCTAGTCATTTTTTCTCAGTCAAAATGTAAATTCATTATTCATATCTTCAATGGGCATCTGCAGCTCAGGCATACCCAATATTGAGAGGGTCTGTTTAGGCTTCTTTTAATTTTTTTATAAATTGAAAAATACATACAAATTTTAATTTATAAGATAAATCAAACCGACTCGGAATGATACATACATC
>QRFB01011437.1:0-16639 GCA_008931105.1 Oenanthe javanica
TACAATGATTATTATTATCCAATTAATGAGAGAAACCCTAGTAATTTACAAGCAATACACGATCGAAAATTTTGATTTCAAAAATTGAAATTGTAGATATACATACATACAGATGAGAGATGGGATCAGATGAAAGAACACGCGAGACGCCTATGGAGAGAGAGAGAGAGAGAGAGAGAGAGAGAGAGAGAGAGAGAGAGAGAGAGAGAGAGAGNTTAAATTTTTTTGTAAAAATATGATCTTATAACCAATACAACTTGATTCAACTAAAATCAATCTCATATTCAATTACGAATAACTTCAGTTTTTAAAAAAAAAACGCATTTAGTTGGATTTAGTTACAAATTGGAGATAAAAAATTTGCGTTTGGTTGCTTTTAGTTGTTGTCCGTATTTTTGTAAAAAAGATAGTAAAATCGCAAAAAAAAATCAGTATCTTTGATAAATACCCTATATTAAATCACTAATATAATTATTTAAATGATAATACAACTTTTAACAAATTTAAAAATATTAAAGATAGAAATATAAATATTTTATAATTATAAATAAATGAATAATATATCAATAGTTTTAAATATTATATATATATTAGAGATTAATGTTCTTGAGTTTATCTCGCTTAATTTTCTTGAGATTGGATAAATTTCACGTATAAAAATGTTATTGTAAGGCTTAATTGCATTTTGATGACCTGAATTATAATATTTTTATATAAAAGAAAATTGTTCTCTGTTTTTGAAAAAGGAGGATAACTGTTAAACCATAAAATTTGTCAATTTGATGACCAAATTATTTATTTTTTAATACTTAATTGCATTAAATAATACTTAATTGCATTTTAATGACCTAAATTATAATTTTTTTACAGAAAAATGACTCAATTATAAACATTACCGATGTGTTGATCAATTTTTTTTTAATAATTAATTGCATCCAATATTATTCACTATCTTTGTATTATCATTATTAATACCAGAACTACCGAAGTAATTTTACATTTATTTAAAAAATGAATCTGGTGAGTCTGAACAATGTTTAATCAATATTTGATATCAAAATAAAAAATTAACATGACTTATAAATTCAAAAGAGCGTAACTGTAAGTACATGATTAGATTTTATTTAATAGACTATCACTCTTTTTAGAACTAGATTTTCTTTTTCAAATTTAGATAAATTACTGAATCAATCTCATAAAAAAAATATTTTATAAATTTATATTAATATGATTTAAAATTTAAAAAGTGTGATAATTAAAATTACATTAACTATAAAATAAAGTGTGAATACAAAATTATAATATGATCAATTATTAAAAATAATAAATAGTTGGTTAACGAATTGGTAAACTTTATAATTAACTCATTTTTATGTAAAAAAATTATAATTCAAGTCATTAAAGTGCAATCAAGTATTTTTATTTTGTCATGACATACGAGAACATATGATGAATTGTATCGGAATACAATAGCCGGCTTCCATCCATGAAAGTTTACCATCTAATTGACATGTCATACAGAGATGACAACGGACATTTAGACAATAAATTTTTAATATTTTAGAAGAAAACACATGTAGTGCCAACTCCAGACGACCTCCTATCCGAAAGCCAGATAGCCAAATAGAAAGAAAAGGTTATTAGCTTGTAATATTATAATAATAAGTAACATATTATACTTTATAAGTAAAATTATAAAAATATAAAAATTTTAAATAAGAGCATATAAAATAATAAAAGGAAATATAACCAAAAGGAAATTTTTTGGTTAGACACTTAAGTAAAAAATTACTAAAAGTATAACTATTTAATACAATTATATATTTTGAAAATTAATATCCGATATCAAAACAGAGTAACTAAAGAGCCAATAAACGTCTTTGTTAAGTAATAAATGTCATTTAATAAGAGTTATTATTAACATATTTAAAATATTAAAATATAATTAAATATAACTTAAAAATAATGAATTATAACATCAAAAAATTGTAATTATTAACGTAAAATATATTAAACTCATATATATATATATATACCAAAATATATTTATATACATGCATCCACTTATTTCTCCTAAAATTTGTATTAGATTACCTCTTAAAAGGTATAAATTATACCATCACTTATGACCCCCAAAATTGGTACTGGATTACATTTTAAAAGACACAAATATACCACCACTATTTATGACCCTCAAAATTGGTACTAGATTATTTCTTAAAAGACACAAATGTGTCACCGCTAATGACCCCGAATTAGTACCGGATTGATTATCACATCACATAAATGAACACGTAAATAATGACGGATAGAGGAACAAGGAATAACAAGAAAATAGTATTTTTTAACCTATAAGGAAATTATATCTAACTTGTATGATTTCACAAACAGGTCCACGTATTGCTTGCACTGCTCACTCTAAAGTCTTGAAAAACACACACGACCCTATCTAACCTTTTCTGTCAGTGGACTGTTGAATACGCTATAGTTTCTGCAAACACAGGTACAGCTAGCATTCTCACTTAATTTCTATCGAGTTTTATTGTAAATTCACATTTTTATTGTCAAGATCACAATTCGGTTATGGATTTTCAACAACTGAGTTAGAAGGGTAAGAATTATAGATTAAAGAAAGAAAAAGATGAGAGGTTTCGTTCAAGATTTTAGCACGTGCCTTTAGTTTTATATATTTTTGTTTATGACCTTTTTTTTTTACAGAATTTTTGTTTATGACTTTATGTATATGAAATCATTCGATTGCCGCAGAGCCCTTTTAATATTTGTGAAATTGAATTTTGAAGTCAGTTGGCCACTTGGCCTTGGCCAAGGGGTGGCAATGTCTATATGTGTAAGGTGATTCGAACCCCAAACCCAAGCCGATACAAGATTTATGATGACACAAACATAAATCTTATTATTATTATTATAGGAAAACTAATTCATGGTTGGGACAGATTATTGTTATCATTATTTAGAAAGTAATTTGGTGGAGAACTTGTACATTTATATATTTAAGATACAATATATCTTGACAAGCTTCCCCAATGGGAGGAAAAAGTGTTCTTCTAAAGCTTAACTTACCAAATAAAATTGTCACATCAAGCTCCTAACCATATCGAGATTATGCTTGTACTTCTTTCAGTATAACCCATGTAAACAGTCATTACATCATATCACGTTGCACTAGTGCATCAAGCAATACAGAGGATTGCTACATTGAGGTTCAATCTTTCTCCTGTGTCATATTATTTTCATACCGTGATATGGAATCCGAACAAAGTCTTACTCTTAACAAAGTGAGTGTAATTAATTATCACCTGTTAAGGCGCTTTCTTGTCCCTGAATTCTTATTGATTAAATATTGCATTGGCTCAGCCAGAATGGTTTTCTACCAAGGCAGTATTTGAACAACATTTATCTCACGTCGTGCTGCACTTGTTTGTGTCTCTATATTGTAACCAATAAGAATTGGCTAGTAATGGATTGAACTATTAAAGTCTCTTCATATTTTCACAATTGAATATAAATTGTTACTTGTTAGCAACCATAGGTAGTCATGTTTTTTGGTATGTATACAGGGACCAGCTTCTTCCCATGGCCGATATAGTAACTCCTAATCTGAAAGAGGCTTCTGCTCTACTTGGTGGCATAAAACTGCAAACAGTGTCTGACGTGCGTTCTGCTGCAAAGTCCATACATAATATGGGTCCAGGGTAAGTTCTTGCCTTCTGGGCTGTTTTTCTTGAATTTCACATACTCACATGCTTAAAGCAGCCCAAATTTTAATTTTAGTTTTAGACGAGTGGAAGACCTTTACACGCTTTGACAACTAATTGACTTGCCATTTCTTACTTATGCATGGGATACCTTAAGGCTTAAACTGCAAATGTCTAAAAATCTAGATGTTGATATGTTCTAGTCTAGCCCTAGGATATCGTGAACGAGCTGACACCTTATGGGGTCAGTGACCAGATTACTTATTATAATTATATTTTTCACTTGCCTATGTAAAAACTTTGCTGGTTAACTAGAACTGTATTGATCTTTTTCTACAAAGAAATTTAGTCATCATTGAAACTACTTTTTACATGTTATTGTCCTGAACATTGCGTGTAAATCAAACACTCTTTGTAAAAATTAATGTATGATTTGTTTCGCAGGGAATGATCGGTAGTCATTATTACAACTTGATTCACATTTCGAAGAGGAAAAAAGAAGTCAATTTTGATCAACTATTAACAAGAAATAATGAGTGACTATTGCTTTATTATGTTTTAGAAATATTAATCAAGGATTCACAACTCACAAGTATTATGTTTCTAAGAGTGGCCTGTAAAACCTACAAGGGCAAAACAGCAGTATTGTTTAAGAAATTTTTAGCACAACAATGACCTTATTTGTCTGCAATTCAACACCTTTATGGAAACATCATATGAGCACCCTTAAATATCTATATTCCTCTTATTTTGTCTTGTTCATAGAGAACATATGCTTGTCTTGTGTATCTGCTTACAATCTAAAAGGCGGTGTTACTGATAATTTGTTAACTTTCCTTTAGAAATGTGCTTATTAAAGGTGGTGACCTCCCAGCTTCATCAGATGCTGTAGATATTTTCTTTGATGGTGTGTTATATACTCTTTCCTACTTTGATTATCAATGCAGTAATCATTTTTTGCTTCTCTGTGTTTTTCCTTTATTTCTTACACTCCAATCTGATTAGGTCAATTAGGTATGGAGTTCTATGAGTTGTGGTCCTTACGGATACAAACTCGAAATAGTCATGGAACCGGTTGTACTTTGGCTTCATGTATAGCAGCTGAACTAGCAAAAGGTTCACAGATGCTGCCAGCTGTAAGGGTAATTCATTTTCTTTATCTAAATTAAAAGCTTAAACAGAAACCAGTGATGTCTGGGTCAGTCAAAGATAACACCATCAAGTTGTCTCATTATAATTGAACTTGGATTTGTAGAACAGACAGAAAGTGGCAGTTTAGTATGATCAAGATGAGTTTCCGTAATTAATTGTATTGCTATCTAGATTTTAATATTTCAAACGAGTGGGAAAGCTGAAAAGGAGCAAAATTAGGTAGAAGTGTTCAGTGCTTACTTTCATGCAAGTGAGGTGTCTGTGTGTGTGTGTGTTTTACAATTTCCAGAAGATAGAATTGGTTATGTTTTGGGTTACCAATCGAAGACTTGGGTGGCTTGGATACATATTTTGGTTATGTTGACAGTTATGAAAACATAATGGTATCAAAGATAATTTTGCACTATGAGTGAGTTATAATGGAGAAATTACATGTGTATATATAAACCATATCTTTTACTGTTATAATTAAGAATAGCACATAAACTTTACATCACTAATACTTCAACTTGAGTTGTATTTCCTTGAAGTTAAGGTCATATCAATGCAAAAAATATTACAGTAGATATAAAAGTTGATACGCACATCGTATTTTCTGTTAAGAGAATTAAGGCAAGTCAGTGTCATCATCTATAATCTATGTTGTCGATTTGCAATCTTCAATATTGTGTTAGATTTTTGACCATGCATGTGTGCTGCCCTGTCATTTTGTTTACTCATCATGTACGCTGTGAAATCTGTTGGCTGTGAAATATTGGCAGGTTGCAAAACACTATGTTGAGACCGCATTGGGTTATAGCAAAGATATCCTCATTGGAAATGGGCTTCAAGGTCCTTTTGACCACCTACTTAAGCTTAACGGAACGTTCGAAATTCAAGTAGACTACAACGATTTGATCTGGATGATCTCCTTTTGTATGCCGTGACAGACTCAAGGATGAATAACAAATGGGGCCGCTCTATTGCAGATGCTGTTAAAGCTTCCGTAGAGGGTGGTGCCACCATAGTACAACTGAGGTCTTATAGCTCAGACTATCACTATTTCCTCTATTATTCAATATTCAATTAAAAACTTTTTATACCCTGTCTCCCCTAATCAATGATAATTTAAATTTACTGGAGGGAACAGAATAAATGTGCTCTTATATTAAAATATATCGAATTTCATCCTTGGAACCTAATGTGCCTCATTCTTGATTTTTCCTGCTGCTGTACGATTGTCCATGTTTTATAATGCTATATTTGGTGTTTGCAGGGAAAAGGATACTGAGAGAATAGCTTTCTGGAAGCAGCCAAGAAATGCCGGGAAGTTTGCCATTCACATGGTGTACATTTCTTGATAAATGATCGTATAGATATCGCCCTTGCTTGCTATGCAGATGGTGTGCATGTGGGCCAGTCTGACATGCCTGTACATGTTGCTCGCTCTCTTCTTGGTCCTGAAAAGATCATTGGTGTATCTTGTAAGACATCAGAACAAGCCCATCAGGCCTGGGTTAATGGTGCTGATTACATAGGTAGTGGCGGCGTTTACTCAACCAATACAAAAGAAAACAATATAACTATAGGTTTAGATGGCCTTAAAACTGTATGTTTGGCATCTAAGTTGCCAGTGGTTGCCATTGGAGGCATTGGTCCCACAAATGCTTGTGCTGTGATTGAACTAGGATTGGAAAATTTCAAAGGTGTTGCAGTTGTATCAGCACTGTTTGATAGGGAATGCATTGCCTCGGAGGCACAAAAGTTATATGTGTTGGTATCTGAGACCATGAAGACGACCCAAGTAGTTCGTGATTAGAAACCAAACCATGAAATTTTTATGACGGATCCAGCATTCTGACATGGAAGTTACATTTTTGGAGGATTTTTGTAACTGAGTTGCTGAGACTCTGAGAGCAGTTGTTCTAAATTTTAATAGAATTTGGAGAAGGATAGTTGTATTGTATCTTGAAAATGTCCTTTTTACTTATTTTCTGTAGAAGTAATCTTTATCGTTACCAATGCTTCGTAAATTTGCTAGGGCATTATTGTTTTTGTTGTATTAATTGAATAAAGAGCTCTGGTTATCAATTTAGTAAGAGGGGATAGTTTTAATTGAATGTTTATGGCAACTTTTGTAATGCAAGTAAATATTAATAGCAATGTAAAACATAGACAATAATGATCATATGTCACATATGATGTAAAAAAAGGACAAAACAAGTGCATTCAATCAAAAAAACAGGAATTAACAAAATAAATTAAAGCATGATACATATATATCGTCTTGTTATACATTCAGCGGCACTTAATTGATTTTAGATGCTGATCCGTGAAATTATGTTTAAAGATCGTCACAAAACTTGAGATTAAAAAAAAAAAAAAATTAGTTTCTCTTTCTGGCGAAAACATGCACTTGTTAGCTGAAAAAAGAAGCCGGTATAGTATATTTGCTGCAAGTCCAGCTTGAAAAGATTCCAATCAGAAACTCAATTTAATTTTACCATAACTATTCCGGTCAGGAACTCAGTTTCAGAATATTCAGTATTAACTGAAGCAAACCTGTAATATGAATACTATAAGACAAAGAGCTCCAACTTCACATCCAAGTAACAAATTTCCTCAATCACAGCATTTAACAACCTAGATTCAAAGAGTTCATTGCGAAATTTACATAAACTTGTTAAATCTCCAGAACCTAAGCAATAACACTTCTTATACAAACATTTAATCATCTTAAAGAAAATCTGAAAACGTATGCATTTTTAATTTGCAGACTCTTGGGCAAGAGGAACTTCTCCACTTCTGTGGGCCTCCTTCACCTGCTTATCATATTCGTCTTCTTCCTCCTCTTCCGTTGCGACACCTACATCCTCTTCTCCCCATCCAAATCCTGAAACAGTACGGTTAACTGGAGGAGGTTTCTTAGCTTCTTCAACAATTTTCATGATATCGTCCACACTCTGGAGAGAAAATGTGGGGTCTTCCTTCCTGTAGTATATGACTTGAGCTCCTTCTCTTAGTTCCCTGGGCAAGTTTTTCAAAAACCATGGGTGGTTCTTGATTTCCTTGATGGTAATCCTCTGCAGCAATAAATTCAAACTATTATGCCGACAATTTTCTCTTGCATATCGCTGAGGAGATCAAATTAGCAACTGATTTTATCACGGATAAACCATGGAAAAATACACTAATTGTGTCTTGAACACTACTCTAGTAGGTAAACAAGGATTAGCTAAACAGAAGCTAAGCTTCCAGAAGAAACTCTCTTACGACTTGCCCATCTCTGCCTACATTTATATAGCATGACAAACTAAACATACAATACACTAAGAAAAAAAGGTCCCCCCCTCTCCCAGGGCATATTAACTGTAGGTCGAGTATCACCTGGCAGAATTGCAAATTCTGACTATCATCAAATTAAAAGACCACACATATTGGCAAAACAGTAAACTATGCGAAGTTCTGTTGTTTATAGTAGATAAGGTACTATAAAGTGGTCTGAAGAACGTGTTTCTCATTTCCATATTCTGTACATTAGTCTTTGACTCTTTAGGCAGTTTCTAAATAGTGCTTGTGATTATTTTTAACACACTTCACCTAGTTCAACAGTTGTTTTCTTCCAGCCTCATATTTGTGAAACTGCAAGGGCCTGCATATGCTGTCTCAGAAAGTGAATGATGATGGCTATCAAACTTAAATGTAGACATGTTAATATACTTCTGCAATGGAAAGCAACTAATAACAAGAAATTAGAGAATTGTAACTCTTTGATGTCAAAAAGGAAGTGCATTATGGAAAAAAGTGAAGTGCACTTAGAATTGAAAAGTAAGGCATACTAGTAGTTTTTATAAAACCTCCCTACTTACAACCTAAAGTGAAGGACGGTACATACCCTGGATGCGGTAGGAACAAATATGCGAGAAAGGAGATTCTTGCAATCTTGAGATATGTGAACATAATCCGGAATCTTGTATTTGACGGCCATAATCCGCTGAAGAGAGATGAAAGAGTTTAATATTAGACAATAAAATATGGTATTATGATATTAGAAGAAGAGCATGAGCAATTTACCTGAATAGTTTTCCTGAAATTCTTTGGATCCTCCTGGTCTTCGAAAGGGTATGCCCCAACTAACATAACATATAGCGTCACTCCACATGACCATACATCTGCCAACTGGAATAGACAACTCAAATTTAATCAATTGTCTCCAACATTATATGTATCATCTTCACCATTTCAGGAAGAATACGGATTTATAATTTTACAGCTGAATTATTACATCATTAGTAGTTGGTCAGTCCTTTGGGCCGGGTTAAAATAATAAAAATATAAACTTCTATAAATAAAATCTTAGATAGGCATTAATGGTTCAGTTAGTCTTCCTGGCCGAGTGGAAAAATAGATGGAACTTTAAAAATTAGATCATAAATAGTATATAAAAATATTTAGGTTAAAATATATAGTTGAATTAAAGAAAAAGATGTTCTTAGAAAAATATCATAAATAGATAACTGCAAGACATGTGCTACTTATCAATAATATTTTTAATATATCTGTATCTACTTGTAAATTTATTTTTTTGAATTTTCAAAAGTTCAGTCTATGTTAATAATTAATATACTGGTCCATGCTTCACATGGGTTCTAAGATGCAGCGATGCTTGTACACATAAAAATCAGTGTGGAGAGGAGAGTAATGGTAAAGGTTTACTAACATGACAACAATCCTGTGGTACACAATCTTAACATATTGAAAGTGGACAGCCTCACTTTAAAGGATCAAATGAAATTCTCAGTTTTAGAGATAGTCAAAAAGCACAAATATTTCATATTCTAACAAAGAAGCGCAAAAAGTGCTAGCACATTACATTCACTGAGAAAAAGTTATTTGTTATCAATTTGATATATAGATGTGTGTGTGTGTGTTGGTAACTATAACTGCTACACTGCAAAAACAATATATAATTACTAGTAATTGTTAATAGAAAATAACTAAACAAAATGATGTGTGTGCGCACACATAAAATAAAAGAGTCATAAATAAGAGCTGCAGAAAATGAAAGCTAAATTATGATTTTAAATTCATCCAAATTTATCCCTAATAATGATAGATTGGTAATTAATTATTGAAAACCCTTAAGAATGGACAAATTAGGAACAAAATTTAGAATTCAGTTCGTTGCATAAAGCCAATCAGTAACCTAAGTCTGGAGTAGAATTGGAGATCTTTTAATTCACGCTCCTTTATACCATTTCTAAATTCAATTCTTATTATCAATTCATTACTTCTATATTACTTTTTTACTACATGATTAATGCTTATTGTGCATGCAAGCAAAACCTATGTTGTACCTTCCCATCATATTCTTTTCGAGAGAGAACCTCTGGAGCAATGTACGCCGGAGTGCCTACAGTTGATTTAGGCCTTGAATGGAGCAAAGACGACTACATGAAGGTACAATATTAATCAACAGAGTGTTTAAAAACTTCTAAAGAGTAAGTTACANGGATAAATAATAAATTACTTATAAAGATTTATATCAAGTACTTGATCAGGCCATCTCATACGAGGAGCCACATGTACCCAGTGGCTGTTCCAGAATTATCGGAAGGGAGGGCTAATTTTTTTCCCCAGAGTAAAATTTAAAAAAGAAATTAGTTTGTTTTAACAAAAATCTATATAAAATAATACCTAGAAATATGTATACAACTTGGATGTACAAATATAAATATATCTAAATTTAAATATATTACTTGAAATTGAAAAAAAACATAATTATATATATATATATTAAGGAAATAAAACAAGCAAAGGGCATATGATAGAATCTGAGTATTCTTATGGATCAGTGCTTATGTTTTCCTAACGTTAAAAAAAAAGTATTGGTAATAGTATGGAGAAGTTAGAGCTGAACAGGTAGCCTACCATGTCAGCATGAATGTTTTACCATCTAATACACAAAATTCACTATTTCCATATAAAATGTAGTAAGTATATCATTCAAGAGCGAGCTCAGCTCACCCAATTCCCCTCTCTGTATCCATGCCTGCATGAACCTATCTAAGAAATCTACAGTCTAAATCTAAGTTATTGCATATTCATTAGCAACTATCACGAATACCACAAGACATACGATATCAATATTTATGAGAAAAAAATCGCACGCAGATAAATATGAGCACGTCCATGCATATCTCCTTCAAAAATTTCAATTTACTTACCATGGAATGGCAATAGTTCACTCCCGATATCAGCTGTTGGAAGAAGTATCGAGCCTATAAAATCAAAGATAAAAAACAACTCCATATCAGAATTTAAAAATTAAAAATATCTCCACAGTCCACACAGATATTAGTGTCCAACTTAGCAAAAATTACTTTCTACAATGTCAACAATATTATGAATACCTCATCCTCACTGAATCTCCCAGCAGAGCAAATGCGCTCAAATAGCTCTCCTCCAGCTGCATATTCCATCACTATAGCAAGGTGGGTTGGAGTGAGTACTACCTGTAGATTTAAACTCACAATTTACACAAGTCTACGCCAAATATCTTATATATTACTAGTGCACATGAAACCATTGAGAACAACATTAACAGAAAATAAAAAGATACTTGCCTCCTTGAATCTTATTATATTTGGGTGCCTTAGTGACCTGTGATTAATGATCTCCCGCGCAACATTCTCATCAATCTAGAATTGGACACAAATTGAGGTCAATCTAGTATTATTAAAGTTTAAATTCGAGCAATAAATGAAAACATAATTTTATGTAAAAAGAAAAAGTTGTTAAACATGCACTCACACACACAACCATACATGAAGAAAACAAAATTCTATAATATAGATAGAATCATGTTCACAAACTATATTAGCCTACAAATTCATCAAACCAACCAAAGTCATCAAGTCACAAGAGTACATAACGTCTCTCCAAGCCCAATTACACTACAAATCACCTTGTAGTCTGTACGATAAACTGCTTGTATTTAAAAAAACAACTATATTTATATCATAAAATGTGAATCTAACATACCAAGTGGGTAGGTAAGTAAAAATTACAAATCTTGTTTGTGTATATATAAAAAATCACATGTAAACATCATATACTATGACAATGGTCCATACAAAGTGAATTAAATATTAAAGTGGTTAAACTATAAACATTTACCATCCTTGTCTCACACACACACACACAAACACAAAATACATGTCTATATACATACAAGTCTCAATATATATATATATATAATAAAAAGATAAAAAGATGGATGATTTATGTATGCACTACCTTGTGTCCTCTCTCAATGTATTTCATAGCAACAAGCTCTTTAGTTTCTTTGTTCCTCATAAGCCTAGCCACACCAAAATTCCCAGAGCCAATATCCTTCACAAGCTCGTATCTTTCCATCTTCAACAACACACCCTGATCTTAATTTTCTTGAATTTTCGACCTTTTTATACAAAATCACAAAAAGGGTGTCACCCAAACAACCTCAAATCTCAAAATCAGAGGCCCAGAATCATACACAAATAATTAAAGAGACCCAGATGGGAAGAGAGAATCCAACACGGAATTGATTATTGTGATTTGTGAAAGATTTTGTTTTGCAAGGGAAGCAAAGAATAATATGTTCACTACATTATTATATTATTATTATTATTATTTCACGCGTGTTTATGAATATGATCAATTTTAGTGTTTGACCTTTACCCAAATTAAACATACTAAAATACACATTTTATTTCATAACAAGTACAATTATGTGACATGCATTGAACGTTTTCCCACATGCAACTCCTTTTTCTGTTTTCTTTCTTTTTTAGGGTCTTTCTCACTAGTCACTAAGGGGGTGTTTGACTTAACTTATAAGTAATAAGTTATTTTTTTAAAAAGTATTTTCATATTTTTTTTAAAATTAATATTTATTTTAGAAATTTAAGACTAAATTTTATTTCCAAATTTGAAAATAAGTTACTTATTTTCAGAAAAAATACATATATATCAAGTTTTTCAGCTTATAAGCTAACTTAAATGTAAGTCAAACGGGGCCTAAGTACTCGGTACAACTTTAAAACATTATTCGGGTGGAGTTCTTTTGATATTTAATTTTAGATGAAATATATTTAAATTATTTATTTCAAAAAAATTAGTTATGGGTGCAAGAAATTTATTATCAAAATGCAGGAATTACTTTTTTTTAAAGAGAAATCAATTTAATAATAAAAAGTCATATCACATCTACAAATAAAATCAAAATTAAACAAACGTTTAAATATATCGCTGTTATTTTTTCATTTTTAAAAAGGCAACCAAACGATTTTTTTAAAGATAACTATCAACCATAAATAAGAGACGAGGAGAAAATAGTAGGCTCAAAGGATATTATACAGTAACGGAGTCACAATTTTTTGAACGTGAAAAGTTAAATTAGGGGGAAAAAATATAAATTAATATTTTTTTAGTAGGAGTCGCACTTTTTATATATTACATATTTTTATACAATCTTTTATTTTAATGGAAATTTTAGTGACTGATTTCTGTATTAGTCCTCCGCCATTTCTAAAATAATCAGATTCGACCTGATTCGAAAAAAATATCACTTTAAAGCGGGCTTGAAAAAATTTGAATTAAGGCCATATCCAACTCAGATAAACCTGGTCCGACCTAGATAAACTAGTTTCAACCCAAATTTTATCCTAATTTTTCAAAAAAAAAATGGATAATTTTTTTCAATATTAAGTGAAATATTTACACTTTATTCGATATTTTATTTAATATTTTAAGAAATAGATAAAATTTAAATATATTAAGTATTTTTTAAATTATAAATTATAAATATTAATATTGAAATATTAAAAAATAAATCTAGATCAGGCCCGACCCAATCCGCCGACCTAAAATGATCCTAATATTTTTCAATAAAATTCGGCCCGATCTGACCCAATTTTCTTAAAAGTCCGACCTAATTCGAAAAAAATCCAATATTTTTTATAATTGGATACGAATCTAACCCGATTCGATTTTTAGGCATCTTTATGCACAACTCAAATTAAAATAAAATTATAAAAATATGCGTGTTGAAATCACACATTTCTCCAACATATTTATTCGCTACTCCATCAATATATAGAATTAGAGATATATAAATAGTTCGGTGGGCCGAATTTTATTCGGATTTTAAAAATTCCAGATTTTTTTAGAATCGGGTTAGACCTGGCTTTTCCTTAAAATCAAACCAGTCTGGACCGGGGTTTCCTAAGAAATAATGCTCATTTGAGACCAGTTGTTAGGAATTATGAGTTCAGAAGTTTACAGGGGGGGTGAATGTATACTTCAACCTTTTCTTTTTCTTTTTCTACTCTTTGATGAACTTAAGGAAGGTAGATGAACTGCGATTCTATGAATGAATTTTAAACAGGTTGAGTGTTTATCAAAACATAGAACATGAATATAAACACAGGATGTAACTTTCAATCTAATTTGTATTAGAAAGAATCTTTGCTACAATCTGAAATTCAAATTAAATTTCAGCTTCTTGTTCTAGGAAGATTACAATTGTAAAATTTCTCAAGACACTATCAAATGTGGTTGGGCATAAAGTATATAGACAACATGTCCTGTGCACATGCTCACATAAGATAGTTTAGCTATAACTAGAAATAGACAAGACATATTTTACATTTGACTGATATCTATTTCTAGCTAACACACTACTATGACAGTCTGCTACATCCAGCCTTATCTCTTCTGTCTTTTGTCTTGACTGACTTCCCAGCTTCATTGTAGACTTGTCTCTATCTTTGCAGGCTTGACTTATCCTGTAAAAACAGAGCTTCAGAATTATCTGACTTGTTCTGCAATTTTCCTTGAAAATAGCTCCTTGGTGCAGTCGAGTACTCTGTTTGAATTAATTCGAGAAGTCACAGAGATTGACTTTTCGATTGAGTACTGGCTATGACAACTCAATTGGTCTTTAAATGATTGACTTCTCGAATGACTAGACTTCTCGATCGCATACTCTATTTGATGACTTCTCGATCAGGCTAGACTTCTCGAATGTACACTTGAAATTNNTGACTTCTCGAATGCCTCAGTTTTACCACTTCTCGAATGCTCCTTTTTTTAACTTCTCGAATTGATTTACTTTTCTCACTTCTCGAATGATTCATAATTAACACTACTCGAATAACTTCAATACTTGACTTGTCGAATGTCTGACTTCTCGATCGAGTACTGAGCAGTTGAGTGTGTTTTGAGACTTCTCGAAATGTTTCCACAGTTCTGACTTCTCGAATAGTAGACTTCTCGACTGAGTAATTGCCTTGATAGAGTTCTCAGATGTCTTCCTTTATTTCTCCACAGCCTTCTTTGTCTTGTTGCATGATTCAGCTTGAATCTTCTAACAGACTTTATTTTGACTCTATTTATAATTGAGAAACAGACTGAGTAGACTTCTATCTGCAATTTTATACAAGAATATCTAAGTCACTACACTATTACAGAAGTAGAGATTATGTTACAACAAGACAGATAATTAAATAGGCTAGGCTTAATTTAAGCCCAACAATCTCTCCCAATTTGGGAAATGATGAATTTTACAAATTAATACAAGATATTAAGCCTACCTATTTTATTATTGTTGTTGGTGTGCTGCCTGATCATATTTCTCTTTTCTTTCTCTTTCTTCCCTTGCCTTATGTTCTTCAATGACTTCCAAAAGTTGTTGCCTGGCCATAACTTCCTCTATCAAGATAGAATCCTTTAACATGTCAGCAGCAATCTTGAGAGTTTGCATATGATAGTCTTGAATAAACTTCAGCCTGATTTTGATTGTGGATCCACTTCTTAGTTTAAACTCAATTCTATCAGGGTCATTGAACACCCTGCATTTTCCCTGCCTTCTCAGCTCTTCAGACAATTTCTCTATTCTCTCATCCTCTTTCCTTTTTTTTTCAACCATCTCATCTATGTACCTTACCTTGTCAAGCTTTTTCTGATACTTCTTTTCTAAATACTGAGCCATTTCCATCATTCTCAACTTGTTAATCATGCTTCTCTTGTCAAAAAGGCTGATCACTCTCCTAATGTCATGAGTGGTAGCACTATTGTTATCATGATGAAAACCTCTTTCTTCTCCATCAATAGTTGTGATAAACATCCTTTTGTCCCTGATTTCAACTTTGGCAATCCTGTTAGCCTTCCACTGTTTTAACCTCTGTTTGTTGACTTCTGCAATTTCTTGGATAGGCTTAACTTGCAGACCCTTATCTGGAACAACAAGTTGTTTTCTCCACTTAGGACATCTAACTAGCAATGAGCTAGTAGAATTCTTGAATTTAGTTGTTGTGGCAGTGTTGACTTTGAGATGTTGACTTGGCTTCAATTTCCTTGACTGATCCTTTTTAATTTCTCTCCTTATTACTCCATGTGCAGTTACTTTCATGAACATCCTTCTTGGAGATTTGGATTTGATGGCAGTTGCAGTTTCAGAAACTATTGATATCACACTAGTACCCTGAGATTTGGTAGGTAGTACTAACACCTTGCTGCTTAGAAGGATATCTCCTTTGATACTGTTTCTCCTTTTCAGAAATATCTCTTTTCTTCTTTTCTGCATTCTCCTTTTTCTTGCTCTCCTTCTTTTCATCTTTATCACTCCTGGATTCAGGCTTTTTGTCTTTCTTGTCCTGATCCTTGTCATCATCATCTTTCTTTTGATTTTTCAATTCTTCACTGGCAAAATCAGATAGTTGATCTTTGATAAACTTCTTCATCTTTTC
>QRFB01011438.1:13316-27908 GCA_008931105.1 Oenanthe javanica
CACTTATGTTCTTGACTTTAGTATCCCCATACCTATGACCAATGAGATGTGGTCATCTGTCAAGAAACATACTAGTCTTTGTGCATTATTATTGTCCTTAAATAATAATACTCGACTAGGGAATTTTAGGAATAAGATACTATTCATATAATCTCATTTTTAAGTCACATACTTAAAGATATATAATACGTATCAAAATTCCAAGGACATTTATTATGCTTTCAATTTATTACGCAGTAAATAAAACATAATAAATAAATAATAATCAATAAAATATAATCCTTAATAATAAATATTTTCCTTAAAATATAAAAAATATTGTCTCTAGAGCACAATTACTAACAAATACAATTCCAAACTTAGACTGTGAAGCTATGCATTTTCTAAATAGACAGCAGTCTCATTTGCACATGCTCCAGAGACCTAGTTATTATAACTAAAAATAGACAAAAGCGTCTTTACATTTTACACAATCTATTTCTAGATAAGTCTTTTGATTCGATAGTCGGTAGCTTCTGCATTCTATCTTCTATCTTTTGTCTTGTTCTTTCTTCAAGTTTCCTTGTAGACTTGTCATTATCATTCAAAGGTTTGACTGACCTTGATCATGATAATGCTTCTATTACGTATTTGTTACTTCTGCATATTTCCTTGAAACTAGCTTATTTGAAGTAGTCGATTAGTGTTGATCTCTAACTCCTCGAGAAGTCATGATGTAGACTTCTTGATTTATCACATTTGAGACTTATGAATCAGTTACTCTTGACAATTCTTGATTGGCCTTATTTTGAGACTTGTCGAGTGAGCTCATTTTGAGACTTCTCGACTAGACCAATCTTTAACCTTCTCGATCAGACCAATTCTTCAGACTTCTCGATCACTTCAACAACTAACTTCTCGATATGATTTTCTGGACTTCTTGAATAATTGGAAAGTGTACTTCTCGAACAATTAAAAAGCCTACTTCTCGATATTGAGACTTCTCTACATACATCACTTCTCGATTAGATGTAGTTTCTTGACATCTCAAATGATTCATTTAGGCTTTGCAATACACATTGATGAGACTTCTTGACCAGTTCAATTGCAGACTTCTCAACTGTTTTTTTGCCTTAGAAGAATTTCTAACTTGAACTCCTTATTTATTGAGGCATTATTCTTTCTGATGCATGATCAATCACTTCTATCAGAAACATTATTCTTGTGGCCACTAATTACATTTGAAATTACAGTAAGAAAGAGTTCAGACTGCAAATTTATAATATAATAATTTAGATTATAATTCCTATACAAGAAGTACTACAATTGTTACATTAATAGTACAAGCATCATATTTGAACAAATTTAAACAAGATACCAAGCCTACCTATTTTGATTTTTGAAATCTTCATAGGGAGCATCTTTTCGTTCTTTCCTTTTCTTGTTGATTNAGAGCAACTTTTTGTTCTTTCCTTTTCTTGTTGATTTTTGTTATGGCACTTAGTTATTCTTGCCTGAAAATTATCTCTTTAATCAAAATGACATCCTTTAGTTGATCAACAAAAAATTGAAGAGTTTCTGGAGGATAATCTATGAGAAAATTGAATCTGACTTTCATAGTTCTACTAGTAAAGGTTTTGATCTCAATTCTGTTATGATCTGAGAAGACTCTGCATTTTCCCGCTCTCCTTAATTCTTCTAACTTTCTTTCAATTTCCTCATCTTCTAGATTCCTTAGCTTTAGCCATTTTCATTCTTTCCAGAATTTTTTCAATTTTCATTTGGTACTTGCCAACCAGATACTCATCAACATTCATCATTTCTAGCTTGTTTATCATGCTCTTCTTGTCAATTAGGTTGAGTACTCTTTAAATTTGATGAGTGGTGACAATTGATCTATCATAGTAGAACTCTCTTTCTTCATCATCAACATTTCTTATGAACACTTTGTTATCCTTGATTGCAACCTTTATAATTCTTTTTGCAATCATTTTCTTGATTTTGACTTTGTCATAATTTTTTTCCATCTAGATTAGCTTGAGGACAAGTCCTTTGTCACGAACAATGATTTTTATCCATTTTTAATATTGAACTAGACTAGAACTAGTGGATTTCTTAAATTTTACTCTTGACTCATAATTGGCTTTGATTTGTTAGCATGACTTGAGTTTGAAGACCGAACTTTCTTTAATTCCTTCCTTATCATTCCATGTGCAGTTACTTTGACTAGATGTCTTTGTGGAGATTTGGATTTGATGGGGATTGGTTATTGAGAAATTTCAGAAATTGTGCTAACTAACTTAGTGTCCTGAGATTTGTTAGGCACACTAACATAATTATCAATAACTTGCTGCTTTTGGCCTTTCCTTCCTTCAGATTTCTTTTCTTTTACTTGTCATCATTCTTCTTATCTTTCTTCTCATCCTTCTTCTTACTCTTTCCACCTTATCACTCCTGGATACAGGCTTATCGTCTTTCTTTCCTTGACCATCCTCTTCATCATCTTTTCTTTTCCCTGACTTGGCCATTGATGAATTTTCTCATAATGTCAATTATTTGTTTGTCCTCCTCCCTTACTACAGGAGTTTTCTGAAGTAACTCAATAAGACTGATAATTTGTCTTCTATTGGCCTAAGTCAGGGGCTGTGGAATTTTGAAGTGAGATAGAGTCTTTTGTGAAGAGAGGTAGAGTACTCTATTGGGATTACAATATGTTTCAGGAAGTGTCTTTGGCATTAGAGGATGTGTCACATCATTCTTGAACTATCTTCCTTGGTCACGGATTCCACAACATTGTAGAGACATTCCAATTCTGTATAGGAGAGAATTCTGATAATATCAATGGATATTTTATAATAGCCAGAATCCATCTGCACTATTGGTTCCTTGTATTCATTTCCATTAACCAAAAATATTACTCCCCTTACAGTCACAATGTTATTTTAAAAGAGTTTCATGTAGTTCCAGTGATGGTCCTTCACTGCTGCCTTGATGGTTTCTTTACAGCCAGAGGCTTCTTTACTTCTGCTCTAAGAATGTCCATCATAACTTTTTGGCTAAATACCTGTATTTCATCTCTGTTATCCTTCTCCCCCTTAGGCTTGTTATCTTGTTTAGGCAAGAAAGAGGAATGAACAGGCTCAGTCAGAGTTGGCAATTTAACTTGAGGTGCTTGAGTTGAAGGATTGAGAGTGGAAAGCACAACCTGAATTGAAGTGAGTTGATTGGACACTAAGTGAGAACACCAGACTCAGAATTCATTGATGAATTCACTTCTCTTTTTAGAGAGCCAAAATCTCAACCATTTGATTCACTTTGTTTGAGAGAAGTATTTGTGATTCAACCATTTTTTCTAGCCTTTAATTTAGACTTTCAATTGTGGAGGATTTTGATTTTTTATCTTTTGCCTTGGAAGAGTAGTACAAATCTACTTGGAAAGGAGTTAGTTCATAAATCTTGACATCCTTAGGCAGCATATCAGCATGTATGTTCTTGTAAAGAACTTCCACCATAGAATTGATCTTGATGTTTTCTTGTTTTTATTTTGCATTGCTCTAAATCAAAGAGACAAATGTCCTTTATATCTTCTTCATCTTTGATTACATTTCATTGATCTTTGATCTGTAAGTATAAAGTTTCTTGTTGGAGTTTTGGCATATTTGGAAAATATGTGGTCCAGGCGTTGTAGACACTCTTCAACCTAGACTCTATTTTGTCTATGTGCTCATCAATTTCAGCTTGAAATTCCATTGCCAAGTAATGATTTGATTGTAATTGCACCATGGCTGCTTCAGGGATTGCATTGTAAATGGCCGAGGGAGTGAATGATTTTGAACAAGAACCCAATGAAGTTAAATACTTCTCTCTCATCTATTACAACATTTCTTCTAAGTTTACTAAGTGGTTTGCATCCAACCACTCATCCACATTAGCTTCACCTTCTTCAGCCATAGCTTGATTTTTAGATTTCACCTCCTCTTGATCATTTACATATTCTAATAGAATAGCAGCATAGTCTTTGTTTGGCAGGTGTGAGGTGAAAATCTTATATGCAATATCATAGAACCCATCCAACTAGTCTTCATATAATTCTTTGAGTTGTTATTCAAGTAGGAGTTAAGCCAGTGGTTGGTTATGAATCTCTGTCACATTGCACATGTTTAAGCCATTGAGAGTTGGAGTTAGAGCTACAGTCACCATTTGTTACTGTGGGACCCTCAGTATCTATATCTTCATCTAATTTTTAAGATGAGGCAGTCTTTGAATGACTGGGGATTTTCTAGGGGATGCAATTTGCATGGTATGAAGGTCCCCTATATTGCCCAATATCTGTAAAGACAGGTTCTCCAAAGACTCATGAATGATACCAATGAGTGGTGTTACAAACCCATTCACAGAGTTTGAACTAAAAACTCCTAGAGCCTCTGTGGTTTTCGATGGTGTCATCAGGATATACTTCAGCATGCATTCCTTCACCATCTAGATGTGTGTCCTGAGTAGTGAGTAAGGTGTCATGCTCCATGTCACTTGAGTTTGGCTCATCAAGAGAAATAGATTTTTGATTATTAACAACCGCTTGTGCATTACTTTTCATATTTGGTGAAGAAGAAATTAAAGAGGTGAGAGTAGTAGTTTGAGTAGAAATGAGTGTTGGCAACCCCCTTGAGGAAGTAGAGAAGTTTTAATAAATTGTCCTAAGTGCAGATGTGTATTCTTTTCAACTAAACTCCTATCATCAAAAAGAGTGGGTTCTTCTGATGGTGTAGACTCTTTATAAGATGGGTTGGGCTGACTCCCAATTTCACTAGGATCACTCTATTGAGAGAGTGCACCTAGTAACATGTTTAATCCCCTTGTAACCTTGGCATCCTGTTGAGATGGTGCAGAATGGTCTAGTGTGGTACCATTTTTTTTTCTCCTGGTTAGGGAAGTCACAGGTGACTCAGGTTCGTTCTCTACTATAGTATCTACACTAACTTATACTTGCTTACTAGTAGGTTTTCTCTTTCTCTTCTATTCAACCACAGCCTGTTGAGAGGCTATGTAGGTTGGTTCACTAACATCTAATGGATTTGAAGGAATGGTTTCAGTTGGGTTGAGAGTCCTTGGGTTAGGAGCATTCGGTACTTTAGCCACCTTGGGTCCCTCTACTGCAGATAAGTAACTGTATGTAAGCCGCACTAGTGGGTACCCTGCAAATACACTCCTCATACGAGGTGTGATTTACATAGGCACATTCACTATGCTTCGTTTATCCAAAGTTCCAAAAATGATTTTGGAAATGGATTTACTATAGCCAATTCTTAGTTTATTCATTCAAAGTAATTTAATCAAAGAAGCTTATTTATATTTAAGTACTGATTGAATTAGTCGAGGGAAAAAATTTCATTACCTTTCTTAGGAATCATGGTTGTGAGTTCCCCAAGAATTAGCTTTTCTACATTCAGCTTCTGGTAGTAGGCTAGAGAGTAGGCCAACTTCAAGCAATGGAGCTGATTTGGTCATAACCAGTCTTCCTATAAGTGAAGACCCTGAGAAGACTATCAAACACAAATGACCATTCTTTCCTCACAAACTTCTTGGTTAGATTTCCAAGCTTGATCTCCTCATCATATCTGATGAAATCCTTGAAATCAATAAGTTATTCATAAGTTGGCTCTTCATCTTGATTAGCAGTTGGGAGAGAGAGGCTTACATTCAAATTATCTTCATTGAAGCTGATTTCCACATCCAGAATTTTACAGGTTCCAAACACCTTGGAGCTTCCATCCTCAAGAGCATTCTCTACTTAGTTGAAAGAGTTCCATAACTGTTCTAGTCTGTCTAGATGCATTGTTGGTCAAGCAAGAAGGGTCTCCTTCAAGTAGGAATCAATGAGAAACCTAGTGAAATATTTGTATTGTGGCTTGGCCTCAATATCCCTGGCAATTGCCAGAAAGTTGGTGTCAGGAATGATGTAAGTTTCTATAGCATAAGTACATCTTGAAGAGGCCATAGAGTATTTTGTGTAGAAAGGAGAAGAACAGAAAAGAAATAGTTCTAGAAAATAGAGAGAATTCAATTAAACTTTTGAAGACAAGTTTACGATATAGCGTAGAAATAGATTGTAGATCTACTTTGTTTTTTATATGTATAGACTTCTCGATTAGGAATTGTAATTGATTTATATTTGTCGAGAACTCAAGATGTATAAAGTTATTTCAGTAGAGAAATTACAACCCACTAAGTCAAGAACTCTAATTTTAAGTAGTCGAGAACTCTAAATTTCAACGAAACAAGAACTCTGAATACCAACTTAAGTCGAGAACTCTAGAATAAAAAAACTAATGGAGAACTCTAAAAACAGTGAGTCAGGAACTCTGAAAAAATGTACCAATCAAGAAGTTTAAAATGATGGCAATTATATCACAAACTCTAGTTTAAGAATTATTTCATTTTTACTTGGAAAATAAAATAGAAAAATTTTAAAAACATTTTCAGACTTAATTCAAGATTAATTAATTATTTCTGTTAAGAATATGATTTTGTTTAATATTCCTGTAATATAGGATATCACACTTGTTATTTTAAAGATTCAACAATCATGAAATTCCTTTTCATGTTTTACTTTGAACAATAAAAACTATTTACAAGTTTCATAAAATAAATTTAACAAAACAATGTACAACAATATGACTGATATATTAATAAATATATACCAGTTTACTTCACTTAGATAAATCATTTATCATTCATGATTGTCAAGTAATTTTTGTAATAGTTTATTGAATGTATTTACTTCACCATTTAGACAGAAGAGTTTAGAATTCCAATCTCAGTAACCAACTTATTGAAGGTGGCTTCATCTAATGGTTTAGTAAAGATAACAACTATATGTTTTTGTATAGGAACATAGAATAATTCCATCACACCATTTTCCACATGTTCCTTTATGAAATGATACCTTACATCAATGTGCTTTGTCTTTTAATGGTTTCCTGGATTTGCAACAATAGAGATGGCATTTGTGTTGTCTCACAATATGGGAATCCTTTCCAACACTAGTCCATAGTCTCTTAGTTGATTCCTTATCTAAAGCACTTGAGCACAACAACTTCCACCAGCTATGTATTCAGCCTCAGCTGTGGAGGTTGATACTAATTTTTGTTTCTTACTATACCATGATACCAATCTTTGACCAAGAAATTAAGAGCTTCTTGATGTACTTTTTCTATCAAATCTACATCCAGAAATATCAGTATCAGAATATCCAACTATGTTGAGTCATGTTTCATTAGGATACCATAATCCCGTTTGTATTTTTCCTTTTAGATATTTCAAAAAAAAATTGGCAACAATGAGATGAGATTCATTTGGATTGACATGAAACCTTGCACATAGACATGTAGAAAACATGATGTCTGGTCTTCTAGCTATAACATAGAGTAAAGATCCAATCATTCCCATATAAGTCTTCATGTCCACACTTTTTCCTTTCTTGTTTTCATCAAGTTTTAGAGTTGTAGACATTGGTGTTTTGGCTGGTGAACATTCTTGCATATCAAATCTTTTCAGTAGATCATTGATGTACTTGGTTTGACTTATGAAGATGTCATCTATTCTTTAACTAATTTGAAGACCGAGGAATTAGTTCAGTTATCCCATCATACTCATCTCATATTCACTTTGCATTAGCTTTGAAAATCTTTGACATAGTTTTTCATTAGTAGATCCGAAAATGATATCATCCACATATATTTGATCTGGGATGATATCATCACCATGCTTCTTGTAGAATAGTGCCTTGTCAATTATTCTTCTGGTAAACTGATTTTCCAATAGAAATTTTGATAAGGTGTCATACTATGCTCTTGGATCTTTTTGAGTCCATATATAGCTTTGGGAAGCCTGTAGACAAAGTCAGGAAATTTTGGTCTTCAAAGCGAGGTAGTTGCTGCACATATACATCTTCTTCTAATTTACCATTAAAGAATGAACTCTTGACATCTATCTGATATACTTTGAAGTTTCAGAATGCTGCACAGGCTAGAAAAAATATTATTGCTTCAAGTGTAGCAACAGGAATAAAGGTTTCATCGTAATCAATGCGTTCTTTTTTAGAATAGCCTTTTGCAACCAACCTTGCCTTTGGTGGATGTACAAATTCCCAAACATTATTCCTTTTAAACTAATCCAACTCTTCTTGCATGGCAATAATCCAATCCAGATCCAACAATGCATCTTCAATCCATTAAGGTTCATTTTGAGACAGAAAGCAAGCATAAAGTCATTCATTAATGGTTGCTCTTCTTGTCCTTACTCTTTCATCAGGATTGCCAATTATTTAGTCTATAGTGTGAACTCTATTCTATTTTGTTTTATGGGCCACACTTCTAGCATTTAAGCTAGTTTCTTCCTGATTTGAGTTGCTTGTATTTATTGTTGATCCTTGAGAAGCTCCCCCTGAGTTGATGCTAGGATCATGTGGAGAATTCTCAAGTTGAATGTGACTGAAGTCCACATCATTTATTTCTTCATTTATTCCATGAGAGATTTCTACATGTGAGTCCTCATGTGTATTTTCATTCTTTTCATTATCAGATATTTTTGTTTCCACTTCATTTTCAAATCTCAAGGTGTCACAATTTTTGCCTTCAAGACTCATAACATGAAACTTGAAGTCATCAAAGGTTACATTAGTCCTCTCTATTAACTTTAAATGATCAATCACATAAAATGTGTAGAAATCTTGGCTATAGAATATCCCATGAAAATACCTTAATATACTTTAGATTCAAACTTTTTAAGTTGCTCAATGTATTCCTTGAGAACAAAACATTTGCCTCCAAACACATGAATATGTTTAACTAAAGGTTTTCTGTTAGTCATAATGTGATAATGAGTCTTTTTAACAAGCTTTGTGATGAGTGTCCTGTTTTGAGTTTATTGGTGAGATTACGAAGCTGTATGAATCGTAATCGTAATAACTCAACACTAGAACATGACAAATAAATAATACTACGTCTACACGAAAATCTGGAAAAAACGAAGATAAGACAAATATAGTGAATCAAGATATTAGAAGAAGTTTTAAAGAGTACTACAGGTCACTGAATATTTTTTATTAATATGATCACGCCTCAGTGAAGAATAATGTTTGAAGACTTTAAGGGTTTTAGAAGTGTTGAATATTCAGTATATACAAGTGTCACTAGAAGATTTCAGTGTATTAGCATTTGAAGATAGACAGTGTTCGAAGCATATGAATCTGGAAGAATTGAGGACAAAGTAAAGACAAAGGTTAAAGAAAACAGTTGCAGTCTTGAAGTTATACTCACTGAAAGAAGTTCGTTTGTATATTCAAGCATTAGTGAAGAATAGAGAATGAAGTTTTCAAGATTAAGGTAGAAATGAAGACGTTGTCTAAGTTCTAGAAAAGATTCTAGTGAAAGTACTATGTTTATTTATAATCAGTGCTCGAAGTAATAAAGAACTGCAGCACTGATGTCATTTGAATTTAAATGAGATGTGAAGATCAGGATCGGTGTTATTCGTTTGTGAACCAAATTAGTCACTAAACGTCAACACGAAAGATAATGACAATTACATCTATGAAGTAGAGCATTGACTAATTGTGTGGAGTGAAGGAAATGGAAGAAAAGGGTCGAGGATTGAAGCGTTTGTAAAGGTACAAGGGTTCAAAGAAAAATAACTGAACAACTCAATAGTTAAACAGCCGAACATCTCAACAACCAAACTGCAAGCGACCAAACCGCAAGTAACCAAAGTGAAGAAGTGCCAAATTTTAATGACTAAATGGTAGTTTGACCATTTCACCATCAAAGTGTCGACATGGAATATGTTGATTTTAATTCTAAGGCATATATATGGAATTAAAATTTGACACTCACAAATGTAGTTCAATTATTGTAAATCCTACACACTATAAACAAATGAATTTAATTCATTTGGTGTGAGAGAATACACACAACCACACAAAGAGATACAAAGAGAAACAGAAGCCGGAGAAGAAGAGATACAAAGCCATACAAATAACTTATTCACCGAAGTTTATAATCTCGATGGTTCATTATGTTGTAAATATACAACGCTATTATAAAACACTCTTTATTAGATTGATTTACTTTTTTACATACACAGATCTATACAATGTAATAGGAATCAGTCAGATCTCTTTGTTGTTGCGAAGAACTAATTTGTTCTTCGAAAACTGGTTCATTAAAATCGGGTGTAGAACCCCTCTAGGTTTATATACGAATGATATATTCCCCGAAACTTGTCTCGTTATTTACTTGCTAATTTTCTAGATCTTAAATGTTTATTCATAAAAAGAGAAAATTAGTAAGTCAGCCTCCTAAACACTATAAGGACTCGAACCCTCACCAAAATCAATAATTTATTTATCAGCAAATTCTGAAAAAGATTTAAATTGTTGTGAGTATTGTATTCAACCCTCCTTCTACGATACTTCAGAACCTAACAATTGGTATCAGAGCTCGCTGATTGATATACAAATCAAGATTCATTACCTTAGTGGAGTTCACCGTGCCGAAACTGTTTGGATTCCGAATGATTAGAAGTCTTGTTAAATAAGTTTGATTATAAAATTTTAATAAGTTTATTTTAAAAACTTTTATTAGTTTATGTTATAAATTTTAATTAGTTTATTTTATAAATTTAATATTAAAGCTATTTTCTAAAATTTATTCTATAAACTTTTATAAGTTTATATTATAAATTTTAATTAGTTTATTTTATAAATTTAATATTAAATTTATTTTATAAACTTTTATAAAATTTGTTTTATAAATTGTTTTTTGTTTATGTTATAAATTTTAATTAACTTATTTTATAAATATTATAAAACATTTTCTTAAAGCTATTTAACGTTCTTTTTTTGGAAAAGCCTGGTCCATTTTGTTTGAAAAAGTTGGCCAACTAGTTTCGGTGACTTGGTAATTTTATGACTAAGGCATGAATATTTGAAGTAAATTCGACACTTGCTTAAAATGCCAACAACGCAAACAAAATCGACACTTAGATTTGTATTACACGCGCGACATGGAGAGGTAACGCATCCAAGCCTGTAGCCACGGTCACAAATCGCATCCAAGAATTTGCTTACCAAAATGCTATTTGGTACCCTAAGTTTTGTACCTTTAATTTTTATTTTAGATTTATTTATTTTTCTAGAAAATTTAAAATTCTTGAAAACTAAAATTTTTCATAAAATATTAATTTACGGATTTTTAATTTAAAAAAATTACAAATATTCTTAAAAATTAATTATTTATAAATTTTTATTTTTGATTAATTTATTTTCTAAGAAAATTAAAAATTCTGTAAATTTAAGTTTTTTTAAATATTATTTCGAGGGTGCTCAAGCGTTTATAGTTGAAGATTTTTCCGGACAATGAAAACAATTAAAATTGACTGAAAAAACCCAATGAGGTTAATTCTGGAACAAGTTGAATAAGTGGTGATATTAATTTCCTCAGAGGTTTACTCCATAAGATCCCACTGGTTATCCGGATGCTGGAAAAGAAGAGATTAATTTGGGTACAGTTTTTGATTGATTTAAGTTGAATTTTTGAATGAAAAATCTTAGGGGTTAAAGTAGTAAAGGAGAATAGACTGGACTACCTGACATCTCAGTACAAGCCTTAAAGTTTATTCTGCAGGGAGATTACATGAAGTTCGTGCTAACACTGTAGATAATCTAGAATACAAGATTACAGTCAATATGGAACTAAGGATATGACCACATTATTTTCAGAGAAACAATTTTTGTGCTAAAGACCTATGAACTACAGTAAGAGCTGAAGAAGATAATATTTGGTAAAGCATGTTGTTAGCGTATCCACTGTATTTTTGAGCTAGGAACAAAATCTGATTGAAGTCAAGGTTGAGAATCTCTGAACAAAAATGAAATGATCCGATAAGCTGAATTGAAGATGTAGTAGATCAAGATAGTAGTCAATGTGTTATAAGTGAATCTTACACTTTGAAATAACTTGAGAAACTGGACGACAAGTCAATCCTGTAGGGCAACTGAAAGTTCAATGACATCAGATTCAGACAGAATCCTAATTCTAAATCTAAGGTTCTTACCTATAAATTCCATATAGGAGATTTTTAAGATCAGTTCAAGATGTGGTTGCAAGACAGGGATGGTTTATTGGAGGCAGACAAGATCAGATTTTACAACTATAATAATATGAGGGTTATGTGCTACACAGTTTAAAGAAGCCTGAACAGGTGAAAGATGACAGATAATATGTTGAGTTGAAGCAGGAATCCCAAGCATTAGTGAAGATACAGTAAGGTAAGCATTTGTCGGTGAAGTTAAAAAAGCAAAGCTGATTCTATCAATGACAGTGATGAACCAAATGGATATCTGGCATCAATGACTAACACTGGAGATGAATCACTAAGTACTTCACAGGTACACATTCTAATTAGAATACTTTTATCTAATTCAGACTGTATGATTAATATGTTTTGAAATATATTAAATTCATATCAGCATGTTGCATCTTAGGACTTAAATCCTTAATTGATTGCTAAGAATAAGATTGCATGCTAGGACTTATGAGTTTAAATTAGTACATTTCATACTTGATTGTCTATGAAGTAAAATGAATATCTAGAGTTAGATAGGTTGTTCTAGACAGTTAGGTGTATCCCAAAATATTTATTTGAACTCGATTTAAATATTTTGTGATTTAATACATCTGCTAATGTTGTGAAAATTTATAAATAGACAAACATGTCATAGATCAGACATTTTATATTTGTTCTTAATAAATGACTTGATAACTGCATGTGGAATTTGATACTGCTTATAATGTATTACTCAAATATTCTGCATATTCTTGAAACTGTTTATGTGTTTATTTTCATATGATTTGCTCCCACTCACATAGTTGCACTTAAATGTCAAATCAGTTCATGAATTGCTTGTTAAGGATTACAATATTAAAAGATTGTAGAATTATCTAAATAGTCAGTAAAATTTATAGATTCGAGGTTTAATCTAAAACTAACTCAGGTAATTAGAGATAGTTAAAATATTAGACAATAACATAAATGGATTAGGAAGGATAAATAATTAATTTGTTAGTTCTTCTATTCTATGTGCTTCTAAGAAAATTATTGAATATCTGTAAATCTGCTACACTTGTGTAGAATGATTAAAGTAGATAGTACTGAATTTTCTAATATGAATATTGAAGCTGTTGTTACCTCTGTTGAAAGTAAAATCTCTAAACCATCTGGACTCAATTGAAGTTGAGTACCAAGAATCTTAATCATTTTTGCTTGGAGAGTATGTAACAAAAGACAAAAGTTATGTGATTTCATGACATTTATTGCAAGAGGCATATGATTAAGATTGAAGCTTTGTTATCACAGTTCGTTGAGAAAGCCTACCCAACGGTAACCTTTGGATATGACAACAAAGGATGTACAAGGGATTTGGCTATCATGCTTTGTCATCACTGGAAGCTTCTTTCTTGTGGAATGACTTAAGCACTATCTACAGAGCACTAGGGAATTCTTTGTCAAGGGTTTTCTGGAAAAGCATTGAAAAGGAAAAGTGTTTCATTTCAAGCAAGAAAGATGGAAGCTCACTTAACTAGGAGTGAGGAAATTTGTTCATAACTGACATGGAATTTATATGCAAAGGTGAAGTAAATTTCTTAGTAAAACTTCATCGGTAAAGATTACTATGGAATAGAAAGCTCTCACACTTGTTGATCAAGACAATGGATTCTCCGATAAAGATGAAATTGGTGAGAGGACTATTTCATATATAATTCTATTTAGAAGGACATTTTGAAGTATGTCATATAGGGAAGTCAATGAAAACATCACACTGAAGCAGATTATAACATGGAAGAAATATGCGTAGTGGTGGTTGATGACAACTCTAGTTAAAAGTTAGTGATGTTCGTGCATTCAGCAAATAATATATCACATATGGTAATTGATCACATCAGGTAGATCAAGTTGGAAGCAAAGTTAGATGTGAGAACTTTGAAGCCAGATATTGGAACTGAATTTCGCGAATGAAGTTCTAAATGAAATCTGCACTTATAAAAGTACTTTGAAGATGAAGCAATTAACATAGCATGCTTCTTTAATCAACAAGATCGTAAAAAGACATCATATTAGTTAATGGCCAACCAGAAGCAAATACTGAACCTCTTTCATGTGTTCGAAGGAAATTTGAAGGGTTTCGGGTATGAAAACGCAACGGAATTAATGTAAAAATAATAAAAAAAATCGAAACTCAATCGCAAGATCCATGTATAACGTTGGATGATTATGGTGAAGAAGTCTGTACCTTAACAAAGCTTTCGTATGATGTTTAATGGAGGTCCAGAAAGATGAATCACAGCAGTCCTTTGTTGCAAAGATTTGCTCTCTAAAGAAGTCCACACGAACGCCCGATCGTCCTATGATCACCGGAGTCGGTATTAGCGGAATTGTTTGCCTCTCTCTCTCTCTCTCTTTCTCTAGCCTCTCTTGATGTTGAGCAGTTATGATTTTTTCTCTAAAACCAAATTTGATGATTAAACCCTAATACTATACATCATTATGTATATATAG